>CM065732.1:68507100-68517100 GCA_033310375.1 Conus canariensis
CTTTGTTTCTCTAATTCTTGATTTACACAGAAAGAGTCTTAATCAGGTGGAAACCTCGCTATTTTATGATTTATACAGAACATATTTTTTCTTGATTTAAATGCCATACATTAATTAGAGGAATGCTTTCAAAGATTTACTTGTCATAATAAAGTGTTTTCCATTGTCAGTATTTGCTCTTGGGTGACCTCTCTTACTCTTTAACCCTTGGCAGGACACCAGTAGGTTTTATGCTCAATGTGAGATGAGCTTGCATACAACTTTGATCTTGACTTAGAGTCTGCCATTTGAAAGAAAAGCGCCTTTTTATATGCAAAGATACAAAGATAAAAGATCACACACACACACACACACACACACACACACACACACACACACACACACACACACACACACACACACACGTGCGCGCATGCACTCATCTTACCGTAACTATACTGGTGACAGTGACTGGCAACTAGCATAAAGAAAACTTTCTGTGGAGAGAGAGAGAGAGAGAGAGAGAGAGAGAGAGAGAGAGAGAGAGAGAGAGAGTTAGTTTAGGTATGGTGATGAGAGTTAAATGTTGTAATCTTCTTCCACTTGTCAACATGACCACAATCTTAAGCTTCTTTGGGAACATTTGTCTCCAGACATCTGTGGAGGAATAGTCTATTCTCGTAGTGCTGTCTTCCACGCTTTTTGTCGTTTGTTTCTTTCTTTCTATCTGCCCCCCCTCCCCCCTGGATTAGACGGGTTCTTGTTTTTAACCCTACCATCCTAATGCATGATTCAAGTGCCTTTTTCGCATAATAAACCAAAAAATAATGTCTATCAAAATGTTCAATGGATGTGTGTCGTGTGCTAATCATGTAGTCGTCTTCATACACAGACAAGCACAAAAGATGTATCCAATGCTCATTTACCATCTTTACACGGCGTGTTGTTGCCTTGATTAGTCTGTTGAAATACCGCCCTACAGATCGTGTCACATTCTTGTCTTAGTTGTTCATTCAGCCCACTGTAATATGGGTTCTGTTTCAACCAGTTTCGCCTTAATCTCACATCACTACTCTGTCTTGGTCCACCTAATCTCCCTGTGTATCCGGTTATTGCAAGGTATGTGGAGACCAGAAACTTAGCCTCTGCCAACCTTGACTGTTCTCCTGTGGATCTGCTTACCAGACTTGTCTTCACCCTAGGCCATCCCTGCCATTCATTTTTTTGTGTGCATCAGCTGTTGGATCAATGGAGCACCTAAGGCGGTGATTTTTTTTCTCCTAAGGCCGAAATCCACCTCTTCCTTTTTGGTGCTTCACACTGTCCTCTTCATCTGCAAAAAACAAACAAACAAACAAACAAAAAGCGGAAAAAACAATTTCCACTACTATCTCTTTTTTTTCTTTCTTTCTCTTTTTTCTTTTTTTCCTCCAATCAATCCCTTACACGCCATGCATTGTCTGTATGTTTCCTCACAAATGGACACATTCTTGCTGATTTTAAAGTTTTGGCAATTGGTACAAAGTGTCTGGGTTTGTTAATGTTCTAATATGTGGTGTACTGGCACTCACTGAATAATGTGCTGCTTATATAAAGAGAACAACATAAATGAAACAAAATCTTTTTTTTTCTTGCAGTTTTTTCCCAGAGAGAGAGAGAGAGAGAGAGAGAGAGAGAGAGAGAGAGAGAGAGAGAGAGAGAGAGAGAGAAATCGACGCAGAAAGACAGACAGACAAACAGACAGACAGGCGGACAGACAGTCAGAGTTGGCTTCGTAGATATGTATATAAAATGTGTTAAAACTCGGCTCACCACTTGGCTTTTCTCCGATAAGGGCAGCCTCCACCCCACCCCCTTCTTTTTTCTCCCCTTTCCTTCTTCTCCTCCCTTTCCTACTCCTCTTTCGTCAGCACTTGCCTACCATGCAGATCCGTGTCTTCCATTTACCGATGTACATTCGGAAACAAAGTTAGAAAGAAAAAAGAAAGAAAGAAGAAGAAGGGTTTATAGAAGCTACAGAAATGCGCAACAAACGTACAGAAGTGTGACAAATGAGAAATGTAATGGTGATCATTAAAACAAAGTAAGTATCGACACCCATCGCTGTCAAACCGGAGCTTCAAAACATTCTCGGTAATCATCCTTGACGAAAGACGACGAAAACAAATGCAATGACGAGACTAGGAAAGAAGATAAGTATACAGGAGACACAGACGATGGTCACCCATAATCTTGGAAATTGCTGTTCATCGCTATAGTGCTCTTGATGATGGACTGGATGGGCACGCTCAAGTAGCAACATACAAGGTCTCCAGCCGGTCTCCTTTCATCTTGCATCCTGCTATCGGTCATCAGATTTCTGATGCCAAACCTGAAAGAAATACGGAAAAAAAATGATTTAAGATAAGATTCGATGTGCATAAACTGGTTCCTCAGGCCTCAAACGATTTTAATAGGGCTGTACATCAGGCAAAATCCATATTTTACCAGCGTGGACTACAATCAAGTAACTATCCCAGAATATGAACATACTCACGACCAAAACAAAATCAACCCCACTTCATCTTTATTTCTGTCCCTCAAATCCCTCATAATAATGTGATTTCTTTGCTGGTGAAATTATCAGTTTTTTGTAACAGTGTCGATTCTGTGTGGGTCGTCGATAAACACTTGATATGCTGCCTTCGCTGCTGTTCTTTGGTCAGATTTTGAAACAGTAGGTCCGTGGTTTTGAAAGTCATTGAACAAGTCTGTCTTGAAACCCTAGGAGCTAGATCCTCTTTCTTCTTTCTGACGGTATGTTCTACTGCTATAGCAGTCAATTACCTTCGCTCTGGGTGGTTTCTATCCGAGCTTCAAACAGCAACTGTTAAGCCCCGGTTGAATGAAATGAACTCCCTGGAGGATGAATGAAAACCTTAAACAATATAGACCTGTTTCAAACTGGCATTTGTTCTCTGAGATGGCTGAGAAGACGGTATTCCCTCAGCTTCCTGACCAACTTTACCACAATCATTTGTTTTGCTCTCCCTATCAAGCCGGTCTCAGCATTCAAATCGTAGTCTTGGAAATAGTCAGTACTCATATTATCCTTCGCGATGGTAATATTTCTGTCCTTTCTCATCTGACTAATCTGCTGCATTTTGGTACGATAGATCATGTAACTCTTTTTTCTCATCCCCAGGCTACTTTCGGCAACTCCCGATGTAATCCGTTTGTGTCTGTTAAAGTCCGTTCCTCATCTGATTCAGACTTTTAGTTTGGAGTTCCCCAGTGATCTGTTTTAGGCCCCACTTTATTGGTCCTTCTCCTTATATTCAAGGAAACTTTAACAGTGACTCTCAGCACATTCTGTCTGACCATCATTTATCTGATGATAGCCAATTTCGGTAGTCAGATGTCTTACCGTCACTACCGTTTATCGGTCAACCTGCACAAACATATTTTTGCAATATGTAAATATGGACGAAATGAGCAATGGACAATGAGCTCCAACTGAATAAGAACAAGACAAAATGAGTTTGATCGCAGACAAAAAAGTTTATTCCCTCAGAGTTTGCTCTAAGATTTGTGTAGATAAATAACTACCTCATTCGTTCATCCAAGTTTGGTCTCAGTCTCGATGTCACACTGGATTAGGAACTACCGTTTGAGCGGTATATATTCTCCGTCTGTCGTGTGTGTTATCTCGAGGATTGTTGTATTTTTCTTTCATTGCTGTCCGTCCCAGGCATCTTATTCATCAGTAAAAGAAAGAAGAAATCTACAGAATAATGCTGCCAGATTGATTCTCAACCATTCTAAATCCACTCAAGCTTCTACTCTCCCGCATTTTCATCAAAGGCATACATCCATTATAATCTGCCTTTGCTAACTTTTGATCCTTCAAATGGCCAAACCCCATTCCACTTTGGCTTCACAAGGGGAGTATTGTGCATGTTTATGTCTGTATTTTTTTGTCGCTGAGGAAGGCATATTGCCGAAAATTTCTTGTCCTGTTTTGTGTCGTGCATTAAAACTGCGTTACTTCACACTTTGTTTTGTGTGCTCTTCTGCTTTTTCGTCGTGTTCCAGTAACGCTGCAGTTTGTTTCTTTTCCCATTCTAGTTTCTTTTCTTCTTTTTAAATCTTCTCCCTGTACACTCCTGCTCCGCGCGTGCATCCATCTGCTGATATCTGTCTTCTTCAAATCCCTTGTTTCCATATCAAAAACTTCGGACAGTGTACTTTCTCTCTTCCAGCGCCATCTACATGCAACAAACTTCCCCTCTCTTCCATCATTTCATCTGTCAAGATTAGATTTTCGCTGACTCAGACCCTTGTTGTGTGTGTGTGTGTGTGTGTGTGTGTGTGTGTGTGTGTGTGTGTGTGTGTGTGTGTCGTGTGTGTGTGTGTGGGGGTGCGTGCGTGCGTGCGTGCGTACGTGCGTGCGTGCGTGCGTGCGTGCGTGCGGTGTGTGTGTGTGTGTGTGTGTGTGTATGTGTGTGTGTGTGTGTGTGTGTGTGTGTGTGAATGATAAATACTATTTGTAATACAAGGTGTATGCACACACACACACACACACACACACACACACACACACACACACACACACACACACACACACACACACACACACACTTGTCGTTTCAGTATAAACCATTCATTAAAGCAAATCACATGAAGCAGGAATTCACAATTCATTTCTGTCTGCTTGTGTTCGTAGGTGCATTACTTACGTAGTCATCCTTGAGCATACTCATCTCTGAGTAGAAGGAAATCGCAAACTATTGAGGCCTCAACCTTTAAGATGTAAATGCATATTCCCAATTCTGACACAACATTAGAAAACACTGCAGCAAAAGAACACTAATGTCATCTTTATTCTATGTCCCATATACTCTAAAATCCTCGCGATGCTCGCTCATATTTACTACATGACTTTTTTCCTTCATCTGTCATATTACACGACCAGTGTGTGCAATGAAATGTTTCTTGGTCATTATTCTTTAAGCCGTGTCACTTATTCCAACCCGTTGGGCATGTATTAATGATGCGGACACTTCTCTGCGACAGTAGAATCATTGCTTTCAACGTCTGGTTTTTAGAATGAGGCACAGGCCATCAACACCCATCTTGATGATCTCCTTCCTCACCCCTTTGGTGCAGATGAACTTAAAGAAGTCAAGGAGTGAATAGAAAGGACACTCCAAAGACCGCCGCTTCCACTCTTTCGTTTTTGCTCTGGGTGAATCCGGTCTTCAGCACGTTCAAGCATGTTAAACCGTGCTCAGGAGCAGTAGTAAAGCCAGTCAGCGTACCATTCGTTCCCTCCTTCATCTTCAGTGTGCTCAATGTATTTGCTTTTACTCCCTGCCTCCTCGGCCGTCTACAGATATCTCCATCCCATTATCCGCACGTGGACTGGCACCAGTGCTAATCTTCTTACAGTCTTTCTTTCAGGCGATGACTGGCATAAAGCTCTCTCGACAAACGTCTGTGAGCTTTGGGAGCTGTAGAGGTGTGACGTTTACGGTACTTTGGGAGATTAAAGGAACAGGCTGTCAGGCTGAATTGTTCGTATTGTAAAGTTGGACAGACAGACAGACAGACAGACAGACCAACACACACACACACACACACACACACACACAACAGAGTCGGCTTGGGTTAGTAGTTCAGATGCTTCATTCCTTTATCACAAATCCATTCGCTAATGACAAGGGGAAACTTCCCTCTGTTTCTCTAACTGGAGTTGTATCACCATTGCACGAGCGAGAGCCCGACACCCCCTCTATCAGACCAGCCAGGTGCTGGCTGTAGACACAGAATGATATGTACCTGTCTAGTTAACCAACTAACTAATAAATCGACTAGCCCTGTAACCAAAGCTTGGAAGAAAACAGCGTGCTGCTGTTAGGTGGAAAGATGAGCACATGATACCATTTTATCCAAAGGGTGAAAGGATTGGCAGTTTCGATGCAGACAACCATCTCGAAACTATCGTTCTGTATTTTAGTGTATGTCTCTCTTTTTATATATATGTATAATTAATTTCATTTTATCTTATTGTACTTTATACCATTTTGTTTCATTTTGCATTTTTTCTGTTCTTTTCTTTATGGATTTATTTATTTATCTACTTGTTTAATTATTTGTGCCTGTTATTCTGTGAAACCTGCAGAAAAGCCGTACTTGTTGAAAAATCACTTCTGTACTTTTCACTGCACATTACAGAAAAGTAACCTTGTGTCTTTCAATCGAGTGATGTACTTATTTGTTTACTAATTTATTTATTCATTTATTTGTTTATTTATGTATCCATTCATTCATTTATTTATCTATTTATTTACTTATTTAATTATTTGATTTATCTCTTCATTCATTTCTTCATTCATTCATTTATTGTTTGTATATTTTTTGGTACAGAACATAATCATCAGTAACCCTGCTGTCTGTTTGACATGCACCATATAACCATTCAGAACCATAGTCCGTCGACTTGGCAGAAAAATATCCAGATGAGATACACATATATAACAGTTCTTTTGAATTTAGTAAAGAGACAGGCAACAGAGAAAAGCTTTATCCTTCATGGAATTTGTGGGCAGAATGTCAAAACTTCAAGCAAATCTGAGAGAGAGAGAGAGAGAGAGAGAGAGAGAGAGAGAGAGAGAGAGAGAGAGTGTGGTGTGTGTGTGTGTGTGTGTGTGTGTGTGTGTGTGTGTGTGTGTGTGTGTGTGTACGCGCGCGCGCTTCCAGCAAAATGACAGGGTTAATTACCTCTGTCTGTAGATTTTCCTTACGGCACAAAACAGAGAGAGAGAGAGAGAGAGAGAGAGAGAGAGAGAGAGAGAGAGAGAGAGAGAGAGAGAGAGATGACTAAAGCATTTTTGAGATGAGACTGCCTTTACGTTTGTGAGTATGCGGGTGGGGGCTGGAGTTGGGGGTGGGAATGACTTGTGCGGCTAGGATATGTGTAGGTAAGGTGTGTGTGTTGTGTGTGTGTGTGTGTGTGTGTGTGTGTGTGTGTGTGTGTGTGTGTGTGTGTGTGTGTTGTGTGTGTGTTTGAGGGAGGGGGGGTGTTGTCTCTGTGCAGTAGAGGGGATGATGCGCTGTCGCGAAGCCAACTAGTGTGAGAGTCACGTGGCCTTCTTTTTTCATCAGATACTTCGTTGAGCGACAAGGCGATCGTTCGCACCCATGGATGAAATTACTCAGACAGGAGAGAGAGAGAGAGAGAGAGAGAGAGAGAGAGAGAGAGAGAGAGACAGACAGACAGACAGACAGACAGACAGACAGACAGAGACAGAGACAGAAAGACACAGAGAGAGACAGCACTATACCAAAACAGTCTGGACATCATCTGACCAGCCGACCAACTGACCACGTACAGCCTATTAAGTCAACCAAGCGGGCAGTTCCCCTGACCAACTCTGACGGCTGCTAAGCCCCAAAGCAGATCTGGCAGCATTGAGGGGATAGGCAGTATCCTAACCCTAAGCCGACGCACACAGACGGGGAATCCGCGTATGGCGAAAGCTCCTGTCAACTTACATTGATCGTGGTCCGGTCAGGTGGAGCGGGAGAATATGGACACACAGTCAGTTTTGTAATGCTATATTCTTTCTTGATACTGATCACAATAGATTTATATTTGGCGCTTTGCCTGAACGTCATCAATGCTGAGCAATAAACTACATGGCGAGGGAAACGAAACTTTATGAAAAAAAAATACTAAAGACGAAAAAATGACCAACTTAAAATCAAAATTACTTTGCCTCGGGACGAAAGAAACACGCGCATTACAAGATAAACACGACGCGTTTCGACCTCTTTGGTTTTCTTTAGCGTAGACAAACAACCTTCAAGACAATGCAAAGGAAGAACGAGCAGTCAATTAGCTCCTCAAATTGGCTGCAAAATGGATGTTCCTCTGTGGCCAGTTTGAAGGGATAAGTGACCCTTCGTTCTTCGTCTTCATAGTCTTCAATGTTGATTGTCTGACATGAAGAAGACCAAATTTTCATAAACCCAAATTTCTATTGGAAACAGGTTTTCATTATTTAAGTTGACATCATCCAGCCGACAAAGAAACGGCACACCAGGGCTTTGACCAAATAAGATAATGAGTAGTTTTTGTTGTTGTTGTATGTTTGTTTTGTTTTCGTTCCTTGAGCGGAGATGCACGGCAGTGTTGATGTCTGTGGCTTACATGTGTGAAACTGATTGATCAGGTTGGTGTTTGCTCTAGATTCACATGGCCTTGAAGCAGCTTAAGTTTTAGTGCAGCAATGAACATCGTATCGGGTGTGTGTGTTGCCTATCCGAAAGAACATAGAAAGGGTGAAGAGAAAAAAAAAAGACACAAAACTGAAGTGTAGGATCAGAAAGAGGAGGAACTGGACGAGAGAGAGAGAGAGAGAGAGAGAGAGAGAGAGAGAGAGAGACAGACAGACAGACAGACAGACAGACAGACAGACAGACAGACAGAGAGAGAGAGAGAGATCACCTAAATAGATTTTTTCCGAATCATATTCCAGTTATTCAAATATTCCCCTTTGTTGGCATGTAATTGAACGGCAGTGAGACCCACAATAATCAATGGAATGAACAACAACGACTTCAAGTGGGGCACTGAGGACCGATGGAATCAGAGATTGAACGAAATATGCACGCGGATCTTCATGACATTCTGGCCCTCCTGTGCGACAGAAATCCTAGAACACAGAATAAACAGCATTCCACGTATGGGAGAACCAAGCCAAAACAAGCAAGGCCGAATGTTGGTGAACGAAGCCTTAGTAAACAAAATCAAATTAAACAGAATAAGATGAAGCCATACGACACTACACCTCACCGCGCCACACCTCACCACACCATACCACAATACACCACACCACACCACACCACACCATACAGCACACACCGCACCACATCACATCACATCACAAGACTTCGCATCAAACCACATCAAACAAAACCAGATGTAGTAGGATCGTTTCTGTTTTATTTTGACATCGCTATTGTGAGTAGGAATTTCAAACGAAATGTGGAAAAGGAACGTCTACGTGCATACATACCAACTACAGGAAGAATGGGAGAAGGAAAAGAATGATAAGGAAAGCAAGCATTACATTTCAATAAATCAATCCATTCTCGAGTCAGAGTTATTTTTCAATAATTATTAAAGAAAACAAAATGGGAACGAAAGACGGTACAATGATCATTATCATTTAAAATGTTGAAAAAGAAAACAATAATTACACTTAACAAATTAATTGTTAAGTACGAAAGAAGGAAAAATCTGTATAACGCAGCCAATTGGACCATTCAATACATAATCGTCCAATATCATATAGATTCATAAACTTTGTGTGAACACAAAAGAGCATTTGTCAGGGCAACATAAGAACATTGTGCAAAACAGTCACGTATTTCAATTACAGGCTAATAGAAGAAGAAGAAGAAGAAGAAGAAGAAGAAGAAGAAGAAGAAGAAGAAGAAGAAGAAGAAGAAGAGCAACAACAACTACAACAACAAGAACAGGAACAAGAAGAAGAACACAAAAAAAGTCAAGATAAAGCTGCTGCTGCTGCTGCTGCTGCTGATGATGATGATGATGATGATGATGATTGGATCAAACTACAAAAGGAAGACAAGACAATAAACTCAAACGAACCCACAGACAAAAAAGCCATACTTATCTTTCAAACTCGTTAACAGGTTTCCTCTCTCAGTAACTCTAATAAGGTCGAACGGAGAGGATAAGAACCACAGATCTGTCAAAGGAGGTAGCGGCATCACAAGAGAAGCCTCGTTCTCTAAAGAATGAGATCAGACATTTCCTCATGAAGGCTTTCGTTCCGCGCGGCTTCTTCCAAATGGAGACCTCGGCCACTGAAAACAAGAGTCTAGACGATGACACGACTCTTAAAAGATGGAACGGGCCAATGCCGCTTCTTGGAACTCCCAGGTATTGACTGAAGAACAATGGAATCAAATTCCAAAAGAATTGCCATGAAGCGTAAGTCTGGAATTG
>CM065732.1:68519600-68529600 GCA_033310375.1 Conus canariensis
CACACACACACACACACACACACACACACACACACACCACACACACACACACACACACACACACACACACACACACACACACACACACACACACACACACTTGAACCCTGTAGCCCAACATCCCTCCTTCCCTTTCTGAAAAGAAACAATCACACATACAAAAAAAAAATATCACAGTTAAGCCAACATAACGCAGATCAATCTCTTCAATCTCATCCCCCTTCACCCCTCTACCTGCTGCCTCCGTGAACACCCCCTCTCTCCCTTCCAGCCATCGCAGTCCACGTGCAATCAGGCTCCCTTCACAGCTCCGATTTTTGACACCTTGAAATGAGGCTCACGTTTGAACTTTTTGTATTGCCAGAGGGCAAAGATTCCACACTGTGGAACAGATCATTTTCAGCCTCGTGATTCTTCGCCTGGGGATGCAGTTCATCACATCATTGGACATTTACATGTAAAACTGAGGGAGGACCAGAAAATGATCAACCTGATGTAACGAGATAGAATAAATAATACATCGTTGACACGATAATAACAGAGGAGAACAAAGGAACGAGACGGAAAGAGGTCTGGTAGGGGGTGGGAAGAGAGAGAGAGAGAGAGAGAGAGAGAGAGAGAGAGAGAGAGAGAGAGAGAGAGGAGAGATACAGAGAGACAGACAGGCAGACAGACAAACAGAAAAAAAATTATTAACGATGGAGGGGAAGAAAAAGGATGATACTGACATAAGAGAGAGAGAGAGAGAGAGAGAGAGAGAGAGAGAGAGAGAGAGAGAGAGAGAGAGAGAGAGGCAGCCAGCCAGACAGACAGACAGAAAAAAAATTTAACGATGGAGCGAAAGAAAAAGGATAACTGGACATGGAGAGAGAGAGAGAGAGAGAGAGAGAGAGAGAGAGAGGAGGGGAGAACGAGCGAGAGAGAGAGAGAGACAGAGACAGAGATGGAAACAGAGACAGAGACAGAGAGAGAGGGGTGGAGAGATGGGCAGATGATAAAGATGATAATGATGACGACGTTGATGGCAATGGGGAGGAGGAGAAGGTGTGATGGGTTGGGCTGAGTCGAATCTGGTGACTGAATGAAGAATGCAGGAAGAGAACCCAAGCTACATCCCCCCACCCCACCCCCACCCCCACACACCCCCACACACACCTCTCTCTCCCTCCCTCCATCACCCCATCTCTGTCCTCTTACCCTCTCTCCACGACAGGCCAGGTTCCTTTCACACTGTCTCCCATCTGCTGTGAAGTCCTCTCTGCCAGAAAGGAAAACTTCACACTTCAGGGGACAAAGGCAAGTTGGGGGGGGGGGGGGGGGGGGGGCACAGCTGGAAGTCCCATGACAAACAAGTTTTAGGTCGCCCTGGTCACAGCAGCTGCCTACCACACTTCAATCCATCACCACAACACACACAACACACACACACACACACACACACACACACACACACACACACACACACACACACACACACACACACACACACACACACACACACACACCACACAACACCACACACACCACCCTACCCCTCATCCTCCCCTTCTCCCCTTCTCCTTCTTTTCCACCTCATGTCGCCTCCTTCACACACTGTCGGTTCCACCTATGTGCAGTCACCGCGGTGCAAATTGACAAGGAAGTGACACAGTGAATGGAGTGGGAACCGTTGTCGCCTTAAAACCTTATCCTGCACGTTGTTTGAAGACTGCGCGTATTTTCAGCGAGGATGGGGGCAAGGGGACGAGGAAGGATGTGGAGGGCGGTGGGCGAGTGAAGGTAGATGCGGGGTAGGGGCAGGGTGTGGAGGTTGGGGTGGGAGAGTGAAGGTAGATGCGGGGTAGGGGCAGGGTGAGGCGGGTGGGGTGGGCGAGTGAAGGTAGATGCGGGGTAGGGCAGGGTGAGGCGGGGGGGTGGGAGATGGAAGGTAGATGCGGGGTAGGGGCAGGGTGTGGAGGGTGGGGTGGGAGAGTGAAGGTAGATGCGGGGTAGGGGCAGGGTGAGGAGGGTGGGGTGGGCGAGTGAAGGTAGATGCGAGGTAGGGGCAGGGTGTGGGGGGTGGTGGAGAGTGAAGGTAGATGCGGGGTAGGGGCAGGGTGAGGAGGGTGGGGTGGGCGAGTGAAGGTAGATGCGAGGTAGGGGCAGGGTGTGGAGGGTGGTGGAGAGTGAAGGTAGATGCGGGGTAGGGGCAGGGTGAGGAGGGTGGTGGAGGGTGAAGGTAGATGCGGGGTAGGGGCAGGGTGAGGAGGGCGGTGGGCGAGTGAAGGTAGATGCGGGGTAGGGGCAGGGTTTGGAGGGTGGGGTGGGAGAGTGAAGGTAGATGCGGGGTAGGGGCAGGGTGTGGAGGGTGGGGTGGGAGAGTGAAGGTAGATGCGGGGTAGGGGCAGGGTGTGGAGGGTGGGGTGGGAGAGTGAAGGTAGATGCGGGGTAGGGGCAGGGTGAGGAGGGTGGGTTGGGCGAGTGAAGGTAGATGCGAGGTAGGGGCAGGGGTGGAGGGTGGTGGAGAGTGAAGGTAGATGCGGGTAGGGGCAGGGTGAGGAGGGTGGGGTGGGCGAGTGAAGGTAGATGCGAGGTAGGGGCAGGGTGTGGAGGGTGGTGGAGAGTGAAGGTAGATGCGGGGTAGGGGCAGGGTGAGGAGGGTGGTGGGAGTGAAGGTAGATGCGGGGTAGGGGCAGGGTGAGGAGGGTGGTGGAGAGTGAAGGTAGATGCGGGGTAGGGGCAGGGTGAGGAGGGTGGGGTGGGAGAGTGAAGGTAGATGCGGGTAGGGGCAGGGTGAGGAGGGTGGTGGGAGAGTGAAGGTAGATGCGGGGTAGGGGCAGGGTGAGGAGGGTGGGGTGGGAGAGTGAAGGTAGATGCGGGGTAGGGGCAGGGTGTGGAGGGTGGTGGAGAGTGAAGGTAGATGCGGGGTAGGGGCAGGGTGAGGAGGGTGGGGTGGGAGAGTGAAGGTAGATGCGGGGTAGGGGCAGGGTGTGGAGGGTGGTGGAGAGTGAAGGTAGATGCGGGGTAGGGGCAGGGTGAGGAGGGTGGGGTGGGAGAGTGAAGGTAGATGCGGGTAGGGGCAGGGTGTGGAGGGTGGGTGGGAGAGTGAAGGTAGATGCGGGTAGGGGCAGCGTGATGAGGGGGGTGGGAGAGTGAAGGTAGATGCGGGGTAGGGGCAGTGTGAGGAGGGTGGGGTGGGAGAGTGAAGGTAGATGCGGGGTAGGGGCAGGGTGAGGAGGGTGGGGTGGGAGAGTGAAGGTAGATGGGGGTAGGGGCAGGATGAGGAGGGTGGGGTGGGAGAGTGAAGGTAGATGAGGGGTAGGGGCAGGGTGAGGAGGGTGGGGTGGGAGAGTGAAGGTAGATGCGGGGTAGGGGCAGGATGTGGAGGGTGGTGGGAGAGTGAAGGTAGATGCGGGGTAGGGGCAGGGTGAGGAGGGTGGTGGGAGAGTGAAGGTAGATGCGGGGTAGGGCAGGGTGAGGAGGGTAGGGAGAGTGAAGGTAGATGCGGGGTAGGGGCAGGGTGAGGGGGTGGGGTGGAGAGTGAAGTTAGATGCGGGGTAGGGGCAGGGTGTGGAGGGTGGTGGAGAGTGAAGGTAGATGTGGGGTAGGGGCAGGGTGAGGAGGGTGGTGGGAGAGTGAAGGAGATGCGGGGTAGGGGCAGGGTGAGGAGTGGGTGGGGTGGTGGGAGAGTGAAGGTAGATGTGGGGTAGGGGCAGGGTGATGGAGGGTGGGGTGGGAGAGTGAAGGTAGATGTCGGGGTAGGGGCAGGGTAGGAGGGTGGGGTGGGAGAGTGAAGGTAGATGCGGGGTAGGGGCAGGGTGAGGAGGGTGGGGTGGGAGAGTGAGTAAGGTAGATGCGGGGTAGGGGCAGGGTGAGGAGGGGGGGGGTGGGAGAGTGAAGAGTAGATGCGGGGTAGGGGCAGGGTGAGGAGGGTGGGTGGGAGAGTGAAGGCAGATGCGGGGTAGGGGCAGGGTGAGGATGGGTGGAGTGGGAGAGTGAAGGTAGATGCGAGGGTAGGGGCAGGGTGAGGAGGGTGGGGTGGAGAGTGAAGGTAGATGCGGGTAGGGGGTGGGCAGGGTGAGGAGGGGGTTGGGGTGGGAGAGTGAAGGTGAAGGTAGATGCGAGGTAGGGGCAGGGTGGGGAGGGTGGGGTGGGAGAGTGAAGGTAGATGCGGGGTAGGGGCAGGGTGAGGAGGGTGGGTGGGAGAGTGAAGGTAGATGTGGGGTAGGGGCAGGGTGAGGAGGTGGGGTGGGAGAGTGAAGGTAGATGCGGTGGGTAGGGGCAGGAGGTGAGGGAGGGTAGGGGGGAGAGTGGAAGGGTAGATGCGGGGTAGGGCAGGGTGAGGAGGGTGGTGGGAGAGTGAAGGTAGATGGGGGTAGGGGCAGGGTGTGGAGGGTGGTGGGAGAGTGAAGGTAGATGCGGGGTAGGGGCAGGGTGAGGAGGGTGGTGGGGAGAGTGAAGGTAGGATGCGGGGTAGGGGCAGGTGAGGAGGGTGGTGGGAGAGTGAAGGTAGATGCGGGGTAGGGGCAGGGTGAGGAGGGTGGTGGGAGAGTGAAGGTAGATGCGGGGTAGGGGCAGGGTGAGGAGGGTGGTGGGAGAGTGAAGGTGATGCGGGGTAGGGGCAGGGTGAGGAGGGTGGGGGAGGAGAGTGAAGGTAGATGCGGGGTAGGGGCAGGGTGAGGAGGGTGGGGTGGGAGAGTGAAGGTAGATGCGGGGTAGGGGCAGGGTGAGGAGGGTGGGTGGGAGAGTGAAGGTAGATGCGGGGTAGGGGCAGGGTGAGGAGGTGGGGTGGGAGAGTGAAGGTAGATGCGGGGTAGGGGCAGGGTGAGGAGGGTGGGGTGGGAGAGTGAAGGTAGATTGGGGTAGGGGCAGGTGAGGAGGTGGTGGTGGAGAGAGTGAAGGTAGATGGGGGTAGGGGCAGGGTGAGGAGGGTGGTGGAGAGTGAAGGTAGATGCGGGGTAGGGTGGCGGGTAGCAGGTGGGAGGGTGGTGGAGAGTGAAGGTAGATACGGGGTAGGGGCAGGGTGAGGAGGGTGGTGGAGAGTGAAGGTGGATACGGGGTAGGGGCAGGGTGAGGAGGGTGGTGGAGAGTGAAGGTAGATACGGGGTAGGGGCAGGGTGAGGAGGGTGGTGGAGAGTGAAGGTAGATACGGGGTAGGGGCAGGGTGAGGAGAGTGGTGGAGAGTGAAGGTAGATGCGGGGTAGGGGCAGGTGAGGAGAGTGGTGGAGAGTGAAGGTAGATGCGGGGTAGGGGCAGGGTGAGGAGGGTGGTGGAGAGTGAAGGTAGATGCGGGGTCGGGGCAGGGTGAGGACAAGGAAGAGGGGAAAGAGAGGAGAGGAGTATACATGATTTCGTCCATTTTTGACCTTTCCTTCTGTCAGAATTGGGCTAATCTCGCACCTAATGCCGTTAGAAAAACCGCAGACAAACAAACAAAGCAAAGCAAAGCAAAAACAAAAAAAGAAAAAAAAAAAAAACACGTACTTGAAAATACATTACTGACATATGGATTGGACCTTTATGTATTTTTTTTATTTATTTTTTTTAGAGAGAGAGAGAGAGAGAGGAAGAGAGAGAGAGAGAGAGGAGAGAGAGAGAGAGAGAGAAACTTAGGTGGTGCAGAACAGTAGCGACACGCTGTCCCTTAGAGAATAAATCGAATTCCACACACGTGAGTCTGTCAGGACAACGAAGTCCTACTGAGGTGCTATGTTCCGTGCCCACCACTATTTGTCTCCAGGACAAGCTCGCGCAGGTCTACGAAGGTTCTGAAGAGTGCAACCTATTGTATCCTGAAGACCAGTATCCAAGGGTGACGGCCTTTAGAGAAGAAAGAAGAAGAAGAAGAAGAAGAAGAAGAAGAAGAAGAAGAAGAAGAAGAAGAAGAAGGAGAAGAAGAGGAAGGAAGAAGAAGAATATGATGATAAACAAGAAGAGGCAGAAAAAGAAAACGAAGAAAAAGAAAGGAAAAAAGAAGAAAGGGAGGGTGGCAAAGGGCGGGAGAGCGGGACAAGAATTAGAGGGTGAGGAGGTGGAAGAAGAAGGAATAAGAGGAGGAGGAGGGAGTAGGAGAAGAAGGAGGGGGAGAAGGAGGCAGAGGAGGAGGAGGACAAGGAGGGAGGGAGAAGAGGAGGATGACTGGGAAGAAGAAAAGGAGAGGGAGGAGAACACGCACAAGGAATAGGAGAAGCAGAAGGAGGAGGAGGAGGAAGAAGAGATTGCGGGAGTGGAGTGGAACATGTGGATGAGGAGAAGAAGAAGAAGAAGAAGAAGAAGAAGAAGAAGAAGAAGAAGAAGAAGAAGAAGAAGAAGAAGAAGAACGAAGAAGAAGAAGAAGAAATCCAGTGCACAAAGTTTTGTGCTGCAGAGACACAGACAGACACAAAGACAGACAATCAATCACACATTGCACCTCCTGCATGTGTATTATCACACAGAAGATGAAATTTGCACATGAAAAACACAATACTTCACGTTAGCATGTTGATGGGTTGTAGCAAACACAACAATACCGACCGTGTCCCCACATACTTGAAGAGAAGATAGGCACCGCCAGTGATTCCCGCTGCCTTCAGTTGTTCTTGTGCCTGTCGATACACTCCTATAAGCTGATGGCCATGTCATGGATTCATGCAATACAAGAATCAAATGCAGAAAAATAATGAACGCTTCTTACAAGTTAAGATGACAAATCATTTAAGGAATGGTACGTTTTTTCATCATTAAACTATCCATTCATCTATTCCTTATGAAAGACGATTCATGTATGAATAAAGACAATAATTAAAATTAAAGACACAACCTTAGGAAGCACCGTGGATCAGAAGAAGAAAACAAAACAGAAAGGAGAAAGTGATAACTGTAGATATGAAGAATAGACCCACCACTCCTATCCTCCCACCCCTCGGGGAAAAAAAGAAAGAAAAAAAAGAAAACGAAAGTGGGACTAACGAAACCCTAAAAGTAAAGATGAAAAGAAAACACTACTGCATAGCTTCAAAGGGATTTAACTCGACAGTCCACCGCGACAGCGTTCCGCAAGTTTTATGGAACTTTGAAGGCACAAAAGGACGCGAGGGGGCCGGAAAAGAATGAGAGATAAAATGGCTCACGGGGGGTGGGATTTCCTGAAAGACGTTAACCTCTGAAGGTTTACTGCCAACTACGTACATACCTCACTGTAGCCAGAAAGTCTTTTAATCCCAGCCCAGAACACGTGGCGAGTATTACTCAATTCGACTGGTCTCAAACAACAGTATGCCACTGTTCGATACATTTTAGATATAACTGAATGCTGGACCAAGAAAGTTCTCACGCTGATATTTGGAAATGTTATCATATTTAGAAATGGAGGACATTTACTTTTGTACACAGTAGGGAAAGTAGCAAAACATAACAAACCCGAATAAGTAGCTGCTAGACAGGTAAAACGAATAAATAAGGAAACACACAGAGACACGCACACACACACACACACCACACACACACACACACACACACACACACACACACACACACACACACACACACACACACACACACACGTGCAAACGTGCTCAAAGAGAGAGAGAGAGAGAGGGGGGGCAATGAAGCGAATAAGCGAATACAACAAAAAGAACAAACTCAGAGAGAGAGAGAGAGAGAGAAGAGAGAGAGAGAGAGAGAGAGGGAGAGAGAGAGAGAGAGAGAGAGAGAAGAGAAAAGAGAAGAGAGAGAGAGAGAGAGAGGGGGGGAGTTGAAATGTGAAATGAATGCAACAAAAAAGAAGAATCTCAGTCACATGGAACCTTGACATCTACGTACCACATGACGGTCGACGGACATATCACCCTGTAACGACAACAAAGGGGGTGTCATACAGGGAATAACCGTCTCCAAAATGCAGACAACCCCCAAAGGAAAATGACCAGACAGTACAGCGGAAAGATCTCATTTTGCAAGCCTACATTCATTTGGGGGACAGTGCTGACGAAAAACGAACACTGTGGGAGACATTAAAGAGCCCAGGAGGGTGACGTTCCCGTAAGGCTTAAGCTTCCAAAGCTTTGCTGCCTTTCATACCCCAAGCCTGACACTTAAATGTGTAGAATACAAGTCAGTTGAGTTTTCAGTCAACAATACAGGCACCATATGAACGGAGAGTGAATGAATCATTAATTTAAACACCGTTAAACCGTGATTTTCTTTAGGTTCTGTTTAATGTTGAAAATAGAATGAAACAAAATCGCACAGACTTTCGTAAAGATTGGTAAATTTATGAATGTTGTGGGAGAGAGATAGTTTATCCAGTTGGAAAATGAGGAAAGAATGAAAGAAAACGTAACAGGGGGAAATGAATGAGAAAAATGAAAAGGTGGGATTGCAAAGGACAAAAAGGATGGGGAAAAAAAGTCATTTAGCCTTGACAACAAGCAGCTAACTTACCCCGTGGTTCAGACATCACCCATTAAAAATAACAAAGAGGAAACAAACTGAACATAACCCGACCACAACTGACGACCTAGCTGAACATAACCAGACCACAACTGACGACCCAGCCTCAAAGGCATCGCCCAGACATGACATCAGCAACACTTCACTTAGCAAGCATTCTCTGTTACTTCAGAGACAGAGTCAGAGGGTCAAAGAATTGCCGAGGAGATAAAATAGCTCGCCAGGGTGTGATTCCCTCACAGGCTTCCACAACGGAAGTTTCACTTTCACTGAAGCCCCAAGCGCTGCAGTTTAACAGCAGGAAATAAAGGTCGAGCAAATTGTTCTAGCCAAGATTTGAAGCCAAGCACAAAGAACAAGATGTTGGAACTTCATCCGTTTCAACACAAATCGAGCCTTGGAAAAACTGCCACCCTTTGAGAATGCAATGGACTCCAGAACAAGAACATGCAGATCAAAGATAGCAGGCCAATAACCTTGAAGAATGCACGTGCTATTTGGGAGCATCTTGACCTGTTTATTGGGCATCTGAATACACAGAAAGACATGGCAACAGTAAGTGCATTGCCGAAAGGGAAAGATATACAAGTAGAACTGCTGGTATTACTCTCTCTCTCTCTCTCTCTCTCTCTCTCTCTCTCTCCTCCCTCCCTCCCTCCCTCCCCCCCTCCCTCTCTCTCTCTCTCTCTCTCTCTCTCTCTCAAGGGGCAGATAGATGGAGAGGTTTTGGTAATGGTCTTCCAGCAATAAAATGATGTCAAGAGCTAACCCAACATGTATTGTATTGGTTTTAATAACATGGATGGCATACAAAACCTCTGTTCTTTTTAGGATGTTATGGATCAGCTACTGTGCATTCAGGACAGAGAAGAGGACGGAAAGAGAGGGCAAAATAGCAAAACATCCAAATTAAGAAGACGGAAATGGAAATGAGGAAAAAATATAATTGATGGACCAGAAAAGGCAGAATTATGGAAATGTAGAATAAACAGAGAAAACCATGAAAATCAGAGAAAACACACACACACACACACACACACACACACACACACACACACACACACACACACACACACACACACACACACACACACAACACGCGTACTCTCCCATCTCTCTCTCTCTCTCTCTCTCTCTCTCTCTGTATTTGTTTGTGTGTGTGTGCGCGCGCGCGCGCGCGAGTGTGTGTGTGTGTGTGTGTGTGTTTGTGTAAGGAACACAGGCAGACTTAAATCAACGAGAAAAAAAATATAGAAAACAGAGAAAATAGACACAAAAAGAGAGAAAGAAATGGGAACCAGCAGTCCCATAGTTACCAACCAGACACCGCATCGTCCAAGACGCCATATCGCTAGTCTGCTTTTAGCTTGGACACAAAGGAAGTGAAGGGGAGAAGTTGGGGAAGCAACAACAGATGAGAGATGTAATGGTTCGCAAGGAGTAGTACCCCTGGTGATGTAAAGCTCTGGAACCTCGCTCCCACATAAGCACCCATTGTGGCGTTGTACCAGCAGACAGCAGTTCAGCAGGACTCTTCCAGGTACGAATATAGACCCATTGTTAAAGAAAGGAAGACAACTGTGATAGA
>CM065732.1:68534600-68537100 GCA_033310375.1 Conus canariensis
GATATTTGGTGTATGTAGTAGGGAAAATAAGGAAATTATGAAAGAAATGCAAGAGGGGAAAATGCCGTAGTGGAAGGAAGAGAAAGACGCAGAACGAAAGAGAAAACAGCAAAGGCGGGATTGCAGATTAAACAGAGGATGGATATCCTTAAGGAAAAAAGAAGGAAAGCAAAGAGAAGATACAGATCCATTTCCCACCGCCCTAAAAACACCAGACATATAGTTACAGGAATAAAAACGATGTGAAAATATGGTAAGAGAGAGGAACCGCAAAACAAAGTTAAAAGACACTACCAACACAGGCAGTATAATTCAGCCTTGACAACAAGCAGCTAAATTACCTAATGGTTCGCACATCATCCACTAAAAGCAACGTAAAGACAAACAAACTGAAACCTAACCAGATCGCAACTGACGACCCGGCCTCACAGGTATCAACCAGACACGACACCAGCAACACTTCACTTAACAAGAGTTCCTTTCACTTTACAGTCGGAACTGGAGGTGGGGAGGGGAAGGGGGGGGGGGGGTAAAAGAATTGCCAAGGAGATAAAATAGCTCGCCGGTGGTGTGATTCCCTCAAAGGCTTCTATAGCGGAAGTTTCACTCCCATTGAAGCCCTAGGTGCTTCAGTTTAACAGCGGGATATAAAGGACGGGCAAATTGTCCCAGCCAAGATCTCACGCCAAGCACAAAGAACAAGATGTTGTACTTCATCGGTTTCAACAACAATTCAGCCTCCTGAGACTTCCGCCCTTTAAGAACGCCGTGGTCTGGAAAGAACAATACAAGAAAATACACAGTAAAAATAGCGGGCTAATAACTTTGAAGAATGCATGTGCTATTTAAGGGCGTCTTGACCCGTTTATATTGCATCTGAATGAGGACAAAGAGGGAAAAATGACATAAAGAAATGAAGTAGGACAAAGAGGGAAAAAATGACATAAAGAAATGAAGAACATGGGCAAAAGAGAAAGACATGCGAACAGAATTGCCAGTAATACTCTCTTCTCTCTCTCTCTCTCTCTCTCTCTCTCTCTCTCTCTCTCTCTCTCTCTCTCTCTCTCTCTCAGCATGTATGTATGCATGTATGTATGTATATATATCTATCTATCTATTTATCTTTCTATCTATATATTTATATGTATGTATATGAGGAAGGGAGACAGTGATACACCTGGAAGAATAGAGACAAAAACAGAAAGTGTCCAGGAAAAGAAAGAAATAAAGGGAAACGACAGTCCCATAGCTTCAATGGAATTGAACCAGACAGTGTCATCAAGACGCCACAACACTAGTCTGCTTTTAGCTTGGACACAAAGGCAGCAGAGGGACAGAGTTGGGGAAGCAACAACAGATGAGAGATGTAATGGTTAACAAGAGAGTAGTACACCTGATGTAAAGCTCTGGAACCTTGCTTTCACGTAAACTTCCATTCAGGTATGATACCAGCAGACAGCAATTCAGCTGGACTGTCACAGGTAAGAACATAGATCTATTTTTAAGGAACGGAAGACACATCTGATCAGTTTCAACAGCATCTTATTCTGGAAGGCATTCTTTGTTTTATCATAGGCAAAACCCAGGAAGACAAGTTGATGCAATTCAGAGGTTTTCTTTCACATCAGAAGTTTTGCGATATTTAGTGTCCGTGTGGAACGGACAGGGACACACACACACACACACACACACACACACACACACACACACACACACACACACACACACACACACACACGCACACACACACCCGTTTACAAAAATGTATACAACGCAGCACATATGGTAACCCATGATTCTACAACGCAAAGTGGTTTCATTTGGACGAGAAAACAAATAAATAAACAAATAAACAGATAACTACATGAATGAATGAATGAATAAGCAAACAAATAAACACATAAAAAACAAAGGAATCAATCAATGAATCAATTGGAAACAGGGTCTTATGGATGGGAGTCAGCAGATTTCTGACCTACAGATTAACCCAATGCGCTGGGCAGGCCTTGGATATCTAGTTTGTATGCTCTGGGCCACTACTTCAGTTGTGTGTGTGTGTGTGCGTGCGTGTGTGTGTGTGTGTGTGTGTGTGTGTGTGTGTGTGTGTGTGTGTGTGTGTGTGTGTGTGTGTGTGTGTGTACATTCTGGCGCATGCGTGTTCATCTGTGTATATGTGCACGCTTTTATAATTAACATGCCCACGAGCAACTGGACAGCGAATGTGAGGGTAGCGCCTTTATGGACCTGTGCAATGGCAGATCAGAGGATAACCTTTTTTAATCTCCTCTAAAAATAACCATCTTTAGCATAATGAAATAGAGAAATACAAGAAAAGTCGAATAGTGGTAGATAAATAAACAGGTACGTAAGAAACGATTGCGTCCATGCATATGTTATCTAGCACTTCAGTACAAGGTCCCATATGCCCTGGCACGCATGTTCCAGACAGTCACACAGTCTTTGATGCTGCCTCTGTGCGCAACACATGGGAATTCACAGA
>CM065732.1:68542100-68559600 GCA_033310375.1 Conus canariensis
TAAAAGAGACAAGCTCTCAGAAAAGAGTTAAACAGCGGACAATGCATGCCGAAATAAATCTATTATAAGAGAGACAAGCTCTCAGAAAAGAGTTAAACAGCGGACAATGCATGCCGAAATAAATCTATATAAGAGAGACAAGCTCTCAGAAAAGAGTTAAACAGCGGACAATGCATGCCGAAATAAATCTATAATAAGACAGACAAGCTCTCAGAAAAGAGTTAAACAGCGGACAATGCATGCCGAAATAAGTCTATATAAGAGGACAATGCTCTCAGAAAAGAGTTAAACAGCGGACAATGCATGCCGAAAGAGTTAAACAGCGGACAATGCATGCCGAAAGAGTTAAACAGCGGACAATGCATGCCGAAAAATTATAAGACAGACAATGCATCTCAGAAAGAGTTAAACAGCGGACAATGCATGCCGAAATAAATCTATTAATAAGAGAGACAAGCTCTCAGAAAAGAGTTAAACAGCGGACAATGCATGCCGAAATAAATCTATATAAGAGAGACAAGCTCTCAGAAAAGAGTTAAACAGCGGACAATGCATGCCGAAATAAATCTATAAAAAGAAGACAAGCTCTCAGAAAAGAGTTAAACAGCGGACAATGCATGCCGAAATAAATCTATTATAAGAAGACAAGCTCTCAGAAAAGAGTTAAACAGCGGACAATGCATGCCGACAATAAATCTATTATAAGATAGACAAGCTCTCAGAAAAGAGTTAAACAGCGGACAATGCATGCCGAAATAAATCTATTATAAGAAGACAAGCTCTCAGAAAAGAGTTAAACAGCGGACAATGCATGCCGAAATAAATCTATTATAAGAGAGACAAGCTCTCAGAAAAGAGTTAAACAGCGGACAATGCATGCCGAAATAAATCTATTATAAGAAGACAAGCTCTCAGAAAAGAGTTAAACAGCGGACATGCATGCCGAAATAAATCTATTATAAGAGAGACAAGCTCTCAGAAAAGAGTTAAACAGCGGACAATGCATGCCGAAATAAATCTATTATAAGAGAGACAAGCTCTCAGAAAAGAGTTAAACAGCGGACAATGCATGCCGAAATAAATCTATTATAAGAGAGACAAGCTCTCAGAAAAGAGTTAAACAGCGGACAATGCATGCCGAAATAAATCTATTATAAGAGAGACAAGCTCTCAGAAAAGAGTTAAACAGCGGACAATGCATGCCGAAATAAATCTATTATAAGAGAGACAAGCTCTCAGAAAAGAGTTAAACAGCGGACAATGCATGCCGAAATAAATCTATTATAAGAGAGACAAGCTCTCAGAAAAGAGTTAAACAGCGGACAATGCATGCCGAAATAAATCTATTATAAGAGAGACAAGCTCTCAGAAAAGAGTTAAACAGCGGACAATGCATGCCGAAATAAATCTATTATAAGAGAGACAAGCTCTCAGAAAAGAGTTAAACAGCGGACAATGCATGCCGAAATAAATCTATTATAAGAGAGACAAGCTCTCAGAAAAGAGTTAAACAGCGGACAATGCATGCCGAAATAAATCTATTATAAGAGAGACAAGCTCTCAGAAAAGAGTTAAACAGCGGACAATGCATGCCGAAATAAATCTATTATAAGAGAGACAAGCTCTCAGAAAAGAGTTAAACAGGGACAATGCATGCCGAAATAAATCTATTATAAGAGAGACAAGCTCTCAGAAAAGAGTTAAACAGCGGACAATGCATGCCGAAATAAATCTATTATAAGAGAGACAAGCTCTCAGAAAAGAGTTAAACAGCGGACAATGCATGCCGAAATAAATCTATTATAAGAGAGACAAGCTCTCAGAAAAGAGTTAAACAGCGGACAATGCATGCCGAAATAAATCTATTATAAGAGAGACAAGCTCTCAGAAAAGATGTTAAACAGCGGACAATGCATGCCGAAATAAATCTATTATAAGAGAGACATGCTCTCAGAAAAGAGTTAAACAGCGGACAATGCATGCCGAAATAAATCTATAATAAGAGAGACAAGCTCTCAGAAAAGAGTTAAACAGCGGACAATGCATGCCGAAATAAATCTATTATAAGAGAGACAAGCTCTCAGAAAAGAGTTAAACAGGGACAATGCATGCCGAAATAAATCTATTATAAGAGAGACAAGCTCTCAGAAAAGAGTTAAACAGCGGACAATGCATGCCGAAATAAATCTATTAATAAGACAGACAAGCTCTCAGAAAAGAGTTAAACAGCGGACAATGCATGCCGAAATAAATCTATAATAAGACAGACAAGCTCTCAGAAAAGAGTTAAACAGCGGACAATGCATGCCGAAATAAATCTATATAAGACAGACAAGCTCTCAGAAAACAATATGGAAGAAAATGGGACAGGGACAGAGAATCGGCATGTAAAGAATGAGACGACAATAAAGAAAGCCATTGACACTCAAATATCAAGGCGCCAGTTCAACAGTCAGATGGTCCACACATCACCTTGTGTTAACAACAAAGGGGAAGTAAACAAGAGATGACTGGTGCAAAACTGAGACCATAATCATACCTCAAGGTCCCAGACCAGACGTTACATCAGCGGGACCTCATGTTGCAAGCGTAGATTTGCTTGGAAGACAGTGCAGGCGAAAGGAAACCAAAAAGCTGCAAACGAGAGACAAGGACTGGGGGGGGGGGGGGGGGGGGGGGAGGGGGGGGGGAGTGTAGTTCCTTGAAACTCCCGTGGTTCCAAAGTTTCAGTAATACACATGTTCCCAAGTCTGGCAGTTCGATTCCACTCCGTGCTCAGTTAAATGTCAGAACTTAGAAAACGCCCTCACGGTCTGTGCCGAATTTTGGAATGGTGGGGGGGGGGGGGGGGGGGGGGATATATTTTGTATATCCAGTATGGGGAAAATACCGAAAGCAATAGGCAACTAGATAAACAAATAAAATATACAAATAGATAGTAAATCTAGCAATGAATAAATGGATTAAACAAACATATGGATAAATGAATACACCTAGCAATGTTTCAAAACGGAGTGGCTAAGGGCGGAAAACGAAGCAAAATTTAGAAAGAGAGGGGGTTAGTTACCGCCAAGGACATCGACAAACAAAGTACAAGACAAGACAAGTACAGGACAAAATCTAGCAATGAAGAAATGGATAAGTAAATAAATAACACGCAACAGACGAAGATAAAAAGAATACGAAAGAACAGAAGACTGAAGGGAGGAGAGAAGGGGAAAAATCAGGTAAGAAATGAACGAATAAAACAATGAAGTAGACACAAAATAGGAGCAGAAAAGGAGAGATTAAGAAAGAAAGAAAGGTGAAGATATAGACCCCAAAGGCATGAACAGACAGAGACAAAACAAAAAAGACAATGAGCTCAAAGAGATAACAACCAGTAACAAAAGAAAAGGGGAAACAAGCCAGAGAGAAGTTCGACCACATCTGATGATGCAACCCCAAAGGCATCCATCCAGACATGACATCAGCAAGATTTCGATTTTAGCAGGCGTTCTTTTACTCAGGAGACAGACAGCGGGGAAAATCTGCAATAGAGATAAAACAGCTCACATGGGTGTGATTTCCTCAAAGGCTTCAACCGCCAAAGCTTCACGTCCATTGAAGCATCACGTGCTGCAATTTAACAGCAGAGTAAAAAAAAACCAAAAACTTCGACCAAATTGTCCCAGTGAAGAAGCGAACACTAAGAAAGACATAATGAAGCCCATCGTTTCAACAACAATTCAGCCTTGCAAAACGTCTGCTCTTCAAGGAAATTGTGGACAATGTTACCGTGCTTTTAGGTTAAACATAAATGAAATAGAAGAATGAACAGCGACAAGAATGAGAGAACAAATAAGAAGAAAACAAATGAAATAAAAGAAAATAAATGAATAAAAGAAAGGGAAAACATACAGTCATCAAAACTGTAAAAGAAGAGAAACAAACGACAGAAAAGACGGAAAAAAATAGCAAGGAAGAAATATATGAAGACAACTAACTGAACAGGGGCAGCAATCAAACCAGAAGAACAGACAAAACAGAGAACAAAAAGAAAAGGAATGAACTAGGTAAAAAAGGAAGAAAGGAGAAAAGAAGCAAGACTATAGCGTCGACGGAATCAAATCAGGTACTGCCATCGAGACGCATTTCTAAATCTGTATTTAGTTTGGAAACAACTATGGCTGGGAGGGGGAAGGGGGACATAACCACAGATGAGAGGTGTAATGGTTCATATGAATGTAGTTCTTTGAAAGACATAAATCGCTGAAGCCTCTAAAGCAATCAACTACCCAGCCTGGCATCTAGACAGGAGACAGACATTTAATTGGAACGTCTCAACAAAGAACATAGACTCAGTAATATAAAGGAAGAGAAAAAGAAGAATATCTGTTTCAATAACATAAATTCAGGCTATAAGACTTTTGCTTTAATGTAGCCTGCTGTTAGACTTCAAATACCTAGCTGGAAGGGTTTGTATACATTCTGTAGTTGTGTGTGTGTGTGTGTGTGTGTGTGTGTGTGTGTGTGTGTGTGTGTGTGTGTGTGTGTGTGCGGCGCGCGCGCGCGCGCGCGCGCGCCAGCGTTTGTCTATAGGTGATTGGACGGTAATCTGATTTCCACTGGATTTTTTTAATGATAGCAGCAAATGAAAGAAAAATATAAAAAAGAACATTGGGAAATAACTAAAGGAAAACAACATAGTTACAATGAAACATTGGGAAATACTAAAGGAAACAACACAGTTACAATGAACATTGGGAAATACTAAAGGAAACAACACAGTTACAATGAAACATTGGGAAATACTAAAGGAAACAACATAGTTACAATGAACATTGGGAAATACTAAAGGAAACAACATAGTTACAATGAAACATTGGGAAATACTAAAGGAAACAACATAGTTACAATGAACATTGGGAAATACTAAAGGAAACAACATAGTTACAATGAAACATTGGGAAATACTAAAGGAAACAACATAGTTACAATGAAACATTGGGAAATACTAAAGGAAACAACATAGTTACAATGAAACATTGGGAAATACTAAAGGAAACAACATAGTTACAATGAAACATTGGGAAATACTAAAGGAAACAACATAGTTACAATGAAACATTGGGTTAAACGTAAGCAACATAGTTTGACATTTGAAAAGGAAATACTAAAAGGAAACAAAATGTAAAGAAAACAAAAATACAAATGGCAATCACATAGTTACAATAAAGTCTATTGGGAAAACTAACAGGATAAGAGACTTATTACAATGAAAACATTAGGAAACTAAACCAAAAAACCACATAGTACAATGAAACATTGGGAAATACTAAAGGAAACAACATAGTTACAATGAAACATTGGGTACACGTAAGCATCCATAGTTTGAACATTTGAAAGAGAAACGGTTAAAACGAAACGAAAATGTAAAGAAAACAAACAAACAAATGTGTCTTTCCGAGCTCCCTCTACCACACCTACACAAGTCTTCATGTGCACGGCACAAATAGATCATGCAGTATAAGAGTGACTTATAAAAAAAATCGATTAGAACAAATACCAGAAAATCCACGGATCGGCAAGTACATCCAAGGCATGACTTCGCATGTTCCTGAAAAAAAAAAAAAAAAAAAAAACCTTTCCCATGACAGGGTCGCCGAAGACACAGTGTATGGAATGATGATCACAGTGAACACACATACACGCCATATCTTCTAAAATGTAAAGAGGAGACAATAGAGAAGTGTCGCGAGACACAGGCAGAAATGGAATTAGTTATAATGTAATAGAACACAAAAAGAACGACAACAAAAAAGCGGGAGAGACAAATATAAAGACACACAATTTTAAAAAAGCCTGTTTGAAAAGAATCAAACCATACATTACAAAATGAAAACCTCGTTCTACAAGCCTGCCTTACGGACGACACGACGACACGACGACAAACAAGCCCAGAAAAAAAATACCCTGAGTTCCATTGGGTATAATTTCGTGGAAAACATGAGTCTCTGAGACTCCAGCACCATCTGAGTCCAGGTCTAGCCACTGTAATTGCCGTGTAAAAATTCAGTCGAGGTGTCTCCGCCAAGAAAGAAGCTTAAGGTTAAAGGGGGGAGAACTAATCCGATAGATTTCAATAGCATTAACTACAGTGAGATTCCTCTCATGCTTAATTAAATGTCAAACGGAGGAAAATGTGGGTTCGCCTTACAGAACCTTTTTCTGTAGGTTAAGGGCTCTTTTCTGTCTCTGGACTGGGGAAAAAAGCAGAAAGAAGGGAAAAGAAAAAAGAAAAAAAAAGACAGAAAGAACCAAACCCTCTCTCTCTCTCTCTCTCTCTCTCTCACACACACACACACACACACACACACACACACACACACACACACACACACACACACACCACACACACACACACACAGCCTTTAAAATCTAAGGAAAGAACTCCATCGAATTAGCTTATTTATAAACGAATTATATGCTAAAGAAATCCGTGCACTTTAACAGACAACGTATCCAGTCAAAAAACAACCCAAAATGTATGATACATTGATCATTGTTATTACACCAAAACGTTCGAAAACGATGGAAGCAAAACATGTTTAAAACGATAGGATGGAATAAGTCCTTTGGAAACGTGCAGTAATTATCAGACGAACAATCTACGGTGTTTTCAAATGTAAATTACATACATGGTTACGTAACACAAATATAAAGAGAGATAAAACTAAATTGCTGATTTGTAGCCAAGATGGGAATCAATATTTTTTTCTTAATTATAGCTCTGAATTTGTTAAAAGTTTCAGGGTAGATGTCAGCGTCGTGTGAGAATGCTTAGTGCATAACGTAATGATTAAGAAACTCTGAAATCTTCGGCAAGAAATTCAGCCGAATAGCCTCAGGAACTGTCACAGATCTGTTATCAACATAAAGACAGCAATCACAATGTGAACGGAATGAATCCTAAAATTGAGAGAGAGAGAGAGAGGAGATGGGGACAGGAGAAAGACAAGGACATCATTCTCTGCCTATATACGCCCTCTGCGGACTGTTACCTACACATCACAGAATGTGTCCACCTATCTGTGACCAGCACACACAGAAAACTGGAACAGAGAACAAGCCCCCCAAGGAGAACTTCGGCCACCTCAAAGCCTCGGCCAGGACAGGCCAGTCCATCAGTGATGCCTTGTTTCGCAAGCCTTCTTTCATTACCAGGAGGGCAGGGAGAGGAGGGAGGGGAAGGTACAACAATAATGAAACGGCTCTCCAGGGAGCAGCAGCCTGATAGCTATGAGCCTGCAATCCTCAGACCCCTGCAACTTCGTTCCATCATTGGCAGTGTCAGATCAATAGAAACTGAGAGAGGAATGTCCTGACTGAGTTCCATTATTGACAGTGTCAGATCAAGAAGAACTGATAGAGGAACGTCTTGACTTAGTAATTCATTATTGACAGTGTGAGATCAAGAAGAACTGATAGAGGAATGTCCTGACTGAGTTCTATTATTGCAGTGTGAGATCAAGAAGAACTGGGTAGAGGAATGTCCTGACTTAGTTCTATTATTGCAGTGTGAGATCAAGAAGAACTGATAGAGGAATGTCTTGACTGAGTTCTATTATTGCAGTGTGAGATCAAGAAGAACTGATAGAGGAATGTCTTGACTGAGTTCTATTATTGACAGTGTCAGATCAAGAAGAACTGATAGGGGAATGTCCTGACTGAGTTCTATTATTGGCAGTGTCAGATCAAGAAGAACTGATGGAGGAATGTCTTGACTTAGTTCCATTATTGGCAGTTTGAGATCAATAGAAACTGAGAGAGGAATGTCTTGACTGAGTTCTATTATTGACAGTGTCAGATCAAGAAGAACTGAGAGAGGAATGTCTTGACTGAGTTCCATTATTGGCAGTTTGAGATCAATAGGAACTGAGAGAGGAATGTATTGACTGAGTTCCATTATTGACAGTGTCAGATCAAGAAGAACTGATAGAGGAATGTCCTGACTTAGTTCCATTATTGGCAGTTTGAGATCAATAGGAACTGAGAGAGGAATGTATTGACTGAGTTCCATTATTGACAGTGTCAGATCAAGAACTGATAGAGGAATGTCTTGACTGAGTTCTATTATTGCAGTGTGAGATCAAGAAGAACGGATAGAGGAATGTCTTGACTGAGTTCTATTATTGCAGTGTGAGATCAAGAAGAACGGATAGAGGAATGTCTTGACTGCGAAATCAGTCACAACCTAAGGAAGGAAGATAGATGAGTCGGTTAGTTTCAAATGCACAACCTTATAAGAGACGGATATGTGGAGGGTAATATATATATATATATATATATATATATATATATATATATATATAAATATGTCTTCTTGACTAAGTGAATTTGTAGATATTAAAACAAGTTTAGGGCAATATACTATGTTGAAAAAAATAGAAGGAAAGCAAAACGCACGAAAGAGAGATACAAACTGCAATTGAAACAAAGAATGAATCGGAAAAGAGAACAAGTAAAGGAGGGGAAAAAAAGGAAAAGAAAAAGCTTTAAAAGATGTTGCTTTGTCAGCGGATTTCAAAGGTCAAGTGGTACTCTCTGCGATAAAATCCTTTTTTGATTGGGGTCAGTACGGGAAAGAAATGTCCAGCAGTAATGAAAGAACGCACTAGGGAGTCATTGCCCAGCAGCTGTAAGCCTTCTCTCCCCCTCTGCCCCCGATCATTGACGGCCTGATTAACGTCAGGCTGAAATCACAGTGGAGCGTCTTGTCCAAGATGTCTAACTGAACCAACGACAAACGTGTTCAAGTCAGGTGGTTTGAATAAGGCAACCACTTTAACGAAGACCGACTTTAATGTAAAATCGCATATACTATTACAAGGCCACCAAGAGAGAGAGAGAGAGAGAGAGAGAGAGAGAGAGAGAGAGAGAGGAGAGAGAGAGAGAGAGAGAGAGAGAGGAGAGAGAGAGAGAGAGAGGATCTGTTATAGGCCAAAAGGATCCTGAATCTGTCGTTCCTCTGATATGTTCTCTGGCCAGTCGGTATCCATTCAGCAGCTTTGTTTTGTAGATCTTGGCATGGCGAATTCCAAGACATGCCCCTTTTAGGGAAGTCGCAATACCCGAATGGTCGTTGACGTTGGTATGGGGATCCAAGCTTCAAATAGTACCCAACCTAGCGCACTGCTCAATGTCAGGGGCGAAAAGTTAGGATATGTAACTGTCCCGCCCCATATGAGATGCTGTAACCTAAAAAATAAAAATCCAGACCAGATGTACCATTGGAGAAAGCTTGCTTTGCGAATCTTCTTTCCTTTGTGGGAAAAGCTGGGGAAAACACTTGGACAATCATGAAACGTCCCATTAGACCATGGTTCACGAGAAGATGCGTCCTTTGCACACTCCCTAAATGACCAATCTTATCACCGATAGTTGATTAGAATTAGAATCCTAACGAATTTTCTCAAGCATGACGCCATTGCAGATAGAACAAATTCAGTTCCTGTCTGCGCCTCGTCCTGTTCTTTAATAAACACCAATGTTCAATTCGATGCCAAACTGAGGAAAAACACAAACAAAAAGAAAGAAAGAAAAAACAAACAGATCCTGTTTAACGCACAAGGTTTGAAGACGGTGCTTGATTAATCATAGAGACGATAAGCAATATTTAAAAAATATTAGAATCAAAAGAAAGAAAGGCATAACATACGAATATGTGAGGAGATATTTTGTAGAAATTACATGAAAAATAGCATACTTATGGATTGTAAGGTTCTGTTCAAAAGCACAATAAAGGTAAAAATAAAATATCTTCAGACAAGGAAGGAGGTTAGGAAGAAGAAGGAAAAGAGGGAGGAAAGTGGGAAAGAATCAAATAATATGCTATGCAAAGTAAACACAAACAAACATACATACCAAGAGGCAAACGCAGAAACGAACATAAAATAAAAAGGGCAAAAGTGAAACACAGAGAAGTAAAAGAGGAGGCAACAATGTCGATTTCAAACAACAAAGAAAAAGTTAAGCTGTCAAAGTAAAGAATAGGAACAGCACACACACACACACGCACGCACGCACGCACGCACGCACGCACGCACACACATTCACTCACACACACACATCACGCACACATCACACACACACACACACACACACACACACACACACACACACACACACACACACACAACATGCCCTGGTACGTACGTCCACCTTTGCGTGCACGCTTCTATCATCTTAACACATGCATGGATAAACAGAGGGCAAATCAAGTACATCAACATGAGAGGATTATTAGGCAGAACCAGAGTGCCTGTATCTAAAGGTGTCTTGAAGGAAAACATGTTGCTTTTGACGGCTGTACCATTATGACCAAACTTCTGTCTCCGCAACACTTCTCTCCTTTTTTTTTTTTCCCCCAACCACCTTCTATCTCTCCGCATCCTCCATGCCCCCCATCCCAACCCACATCAGCTCCCTCCCTGCTCTCCCCACCAGCACCACCGCCACTACAAGAGCTGTTGTCAGGCTCTTAAAACACACACACACACATGCGCACATAGTTACTGCCCCTAATCACTTCAATCGTTCTTTTATCCAAATAACACCCTGCTAGATAGCCATTCAGGCCTAACATGGGGACACTGTTTGAGCATAAAGGGACATACATTTAACCTGCAGTTAGTATAAACTGTGCACGGGAGAGAAAACACAAAGAGAAAAACTACAGGAAGAAAGAACAGAGGGAAAGGGGAAGAAAAAGAATGGAAAAGACATGAAGGCATAGACCCAGACCAGAACACAGTACAAAGTAAGAATGGAAAAGACATGAAGGCATAGACCCAGACCAGAACACAGTACAAAGTATCATTGGAAGTCGTACAGGGGCAGAAAAAGGAAAGTGAAATGAAAAAAAAAAAACCCATTGACCTACGGCTGTATCACCGCTAGCAGCTACAGGATCGTATGTTTTGCACATCCCCGAGTATAAAAAACAAAGGGTAAACAAAATGGAGAGAACTAGACCGCATCTGCTAACACAGACCCACAGGAGTCTGTCCAGACATGACATCAGCAGGATTTAGCCAACGTGCTTTTACTCGGGAGATGCGGCGGTGGGGAAAAAACTGCAAAAAAAACAACCTCAAATAGCTCCCCTGGGTATAATTTCCTCAAACGCTTCAACCGCCAAAGCTTCAAGTCCGTAGCAGGATCACGTTCAGCAGTTTTACAGCAGAGTAAAAACTTTGGGCCAATTCTCTGAGCGAAATACTCGTGAAGAGTACTAAAAAAAAGAGATGACGTACCCTTTCCGTTCCAGCAACGATTCAGGCTTGAAAATAGTCTGCTCTTTTTAGACGCTGTGGACCACTAACTGCGTATCCAGGCTACAAAAAAGGAAAATAAAAGAGAAAAGAAGAAAAAGAAACAAGAATAGGAACACTAAATAAAGAGTAATATGAAGAGAGATACGAATCAGTAAATCAACAAATAAAAAAGGAGAAACAAATAGTTGTACAAAAAAGGAAAAGTCGAATACAGATAGATCTGGAACAAAATCAGGAAAACAGAAAAGTAGACAAACACATGTGCGCCTATGGCTTTCGAAGAACATACGTTTCGTTTGCGTTTCGCCCGTAACACATTTATTGTGCTGAACAAGAAAAAGAAAACAGTGAAAAAGTACAGAAAAAAAGACAAATAAACAGAAACAAAATCCTGGAATAGAGATTTTAAAAAAGAGCAGGGCCAGCAATAATCGTGGAAGAAATGAAAAACGAAAAAGCAAAAAAAAAAAAAAAAGGAAAAAAGAAACTAGGAGAAAAGAAAGGCACGTAGTTTCAAGGGAATAGAACCAGACATTGCCATCATGACGCCAGTTCCTAAGTGTGTTTTTAGTTTGGAGACAACAGAGGCAGCGGAGAGAGGCAGGGGGAAGCAACCACAGAGGAGAGTTGCAGGGGTTCATGTCTGTGGTTTCCTAAAGCACAGAAGCTTCACTGGCCACTGATCTTGACAGGACACAGAAATTTTAATTGATTTGTCTCAGCAAAGAACATAGCTTCCATAGAAACAGGAATAAAGATGGATCAGATTCGTTTCAACAATACTAACTTATGCTATGAGACATTCTATGTTTGCTTAAATGCGAAACTGGGGAAGGGCCATTCAACCTTACGTGTTGTTGTTTTTTTTATTTCAAGAATTCCATGACACATGTGTGTGGTAGTAAAGAACCAGGAAAATACACCACGAAAAAGAGCAGATGTGAAACACAGGATCGAAAATAATATAGAAATAAAAAGTGCCATTAAAACCAAAACAAAAAAGTAAAACTCAACAAATAAACATGCAAACAAAACCCCTTCATCTAATGAATACGCGGTAGACAAATGCCATTAAAAAACAGGAGCAAACAACAAATAAACCTTACAAAACAAAGCAAACAAAGAAAAACTCCCTCGTTGCATAAATACTCAATAAATAACTGTCGTTAAAACAGCAGCAAACGAACAAACAAGAAACAAAACAAAACAAAACAAAAACTTCCAGGAGGCATGAATACGCTCTGTACCACAACTGTAAAAGCTTCCACATGCACTTATACAAATATACCATACAGTCACTCAGTCACTTACATAACTATACCATACAGTCACTCAGTCACTCACACACAAACGTTCCGCACAAGCACGCAGAAATCCACGGCTTGGCAAGTACAATTTGAACTTTGAAGATGCCCATCCCTGAAAGAGTTGTGGTGACAACCAAGGCAGACTCACAGTAGACGCGGTACGTTGAATAAAAGATCAAAGGAAACAAAGGGGCAAGCCCTACGCTGTAAAAATTATACAGAGAGAGAGAGAGAGAGAGAGAGACAGAAGACAGACAGATAACAGAGGGGGTGTGTGTGTGTGTGTGTGGGGAGAGAGAGAGGAGAGAGAGAGAGAGAGGTTTGCACTTGCATGTATGTTGGAAAAGGCAGATATAAAACAAAATACGGGAGAGGAAAAGAGTATGCATCAAACGAAAAAAGCAAAAAAGAAATATCCATAAGGATCAAAACACCTATAACAAAATAAAGATCTTATTCTTTAGTCTGATGTTATTCCCCAGATGACACAAAGAAAAAACAAGCAAACAAACAAAACGCACAAACAAAAACAAACAAACACCAACACACAGAGAACGAAGTTATGAACTGGGGCACAGGGGTGTAATTCCATGATGGGTATTAATCTCCAAAGCGTGACCGTCTTTCAAGCTTCAAGTCTGGCAGGTCAGTGTTTGCGTGGATGTCTGTAAACTTGGCTGTATAAAAGATTTTTTTTTTAGGTTTGATTTATATAGAATTAAAGAGAGAGAGAGAGAGAGAGAGAGAGAGAGAGAGAGAGAGATTAAAATAATGTGATAAACTATAAGCCAAAATCAAAGTAAACAAGAAAACACCTAATGGTGCATGTGTACACAGTCTGCCACATATGTATAATACCCCATATGCACCGACGCAAACACAGCATACATTCACCCAGTCATTTATGTAATCGGTGGGCACACGCATCAAGAAATCTCTCTCTCTCTCTCTCTCTCTCTCTCTCTCTCTCTCTCATTGACCTCACAGATGAACAGATGACGCAGTGTGTGGAATAAACATCAACGTGAACAGAAGGGCAAGCCTCACCCTCTTTCACAAAGGGAGCACGGACTAAAGGAACAAAGAAAGACGCAGATCGCTGGCTGCAAGGAGTTTGGTTAGAGAAAACAGAGAAAGAAAAGTAAAACAGAGGAGGAAAATACAATAAGAAAAAAAGGGGGAAAACTACTTAAAGATTCAAACTGCATATCACAAAATGAAAATCCCATATTACAAGTCTGCTGTAACTTCTGAAATGACTGAAATAGAAAACAAACAACGAAGGCTAAACAAAAGCAAAAAGGTGAAACAAAAGGAAAAAAAAAAGGGGGAGGGGGTGTGGGGGGGGGGGGGGGAGATAAAGTAGGTCAGAACACCAAGTCCAGCCAGTGTAGATGTCTTGCAAAACTTCAACCAGAGTGTCCCAGCGAAGGTCAGAGGCTTGGTATTAAGGGGGAGAGAACTAATTCGACTGGTCTGAAGAGGACTGCCCTACAGTGGGATACACCTTACAGTTAATTAAATGACAGCTAAAAAAAAAAAAAATGGAAAAGAAAGCGTGATAATGGGCTTACGGAAAGTTCGAAAATATTTTTCATTTTTTAAATAACAATTTGTGTTTGCAGTAAGACAAATGAGAAACTGCACATTGTCGATAGGGTCTTAGTAAAGAACTTCATCCAGTTAAGAGAAAACATACACACATTATATGGCAAAGAATGTTAATACGGTTACTGGTTCAAAAGATATGAAACAGAAGTTGTCGAGAGAGAGAGAGAGAGAGGAGAGAGAGAGAGAGAGAGAGAGAGAGTATGCAAGAAAAACAAACAAAAGCAAAAACAGGGGAACACATGAAGAGAAAGGAATTGAAAAAAAAAAAGAAAAACGAAAAACGAAATGAGCCCATACGCTCAGAAGAATGGAAGCAATTCATGTCATGGACACCGTATTACATAAATGTCTTACTCGAAGACAACAGATGAAAACACAAAACTGCATGGAATGCAATAACTTAAGAGATTCACTGCTCCTGGGCCTCACTTCAGAGAGCTCACAGCTGGCTACACATTCAGCCGAACTGCCTCAGGAAAGAACGCAGACATGGTATTAACAAAGCGATGTGGACCATAGTTGGTGACCAGTTGTATGACACATGGGACACACTTCACGGTACATTCAACTTGTCCGTTCAGCGTGACAGAAACGCTCTTCAGACAACTTTATATCATAGTTTTTTTAGCACGAAAGTACCAAAAACAAATACAATGGGAAGAATAGAAATCGACATGAGCGTACTCCAGACCAAAATAGAAAAAGAAATAATGAAACCAGTCCTAAATGAGAGAGAGAGAGAGGGAGAGAGAGAGAGAGAGAGAGAGAGAGAGAGAGAGAGGGGGGACAGAAAGATGGAGTGAGGTGTGTGTGTGTGTGTGTGTGTGTGTGTGTGTGTGTGTGTGTGTGTGTGTGCTGTGTGTGTGTGTGTGTGTGTGTGTGTGTGTGTGTGTGTGTGTGAAGGAGATGGCAGAACAAAAACAAGATCAACATCCTCTGACTATAGACACAATCTACACGCCCCACTCACACAGGTACAGTACATGCCCACCATTCTTTAACTCCCACACACAGAAACCACACCAGAGAACATCCCCCAAAGGAGAGAGCCGGCGACGTCAGAAGACTTGGACAGCCCAGTCCACCAGTGATGCTATGTTTTGCAAGCCTTCTTTCATTCAGAGGTGGGCTGGAGGAGGGGGAATGGTGGGGTGCAACAGTAATGAAATGGCTGTCCAGGGAGTGAAAGCCTGATGGTGTAAGCCCCAACCCTAGGTCCCCCGCTCCTTAGTCCCATCACTGGTGAAACCCTGAAGGTTGTAAGCCCTAACCCTAGGTCCCCTGCTCCTTAGTCCTATCACTGTGAAACCTGATGGTTGTAAGCCCCCAACCCTAGGTCCCCACTCCTTAGTCCTATCACTGTGAAACCTGATGGCTGTAAGCCCCCCAACCCTAGGTCCCCCACTCCTTAGTCCCATCACTGTGAAACCTGCTGGTTGTAAGCCCCCCAACCCTAGGTCCCCCACTCCTTAGTCCTATCACTGTGAAACCTGCTGGTTGTAAGCCCCCCAACCCTAGGCCCCCTGCTCCTTAGTCCTATCACTGTGAAACCCTGATTACTGCAAGCTCCAACCCTAGGTCCCCTGCTCCTTAGTCCTATCACTGGCAGCGAAGGATCAAGAGGAAATTGGAAAGGATTATCTTGACCAAGAGATAAAACGCAAGCAATCGAAAAACAAAATTGTCCGGTCGATTGGTTTCAAACACAAAAATTTGAATGGATGCTCCATAAAATGTATGAAAGCAAAGAAATATGCTCACAGCTTAGAGAAACCAGTTAAGAATGAATTAATTGGATACTCTCTTATGTTAAAACATGTAAAACAAATTCTGCAGGAACATTTTTTTAACATACTAACATTTAAAAAATAGAGAGGAGCCGAAGCTTAAAGGGTGTGGAAACTAGGGCTTTATAGCGCCAAAAAAAATGTTACTGTCCCAGAAGACTGGAAGCAGCCGGTTCATCAGGTGATTCCCTCTTCGATAATCCTTTCATTTGGGTCAGGACAGGGAAGGAAGGTCCAGTAGCAATCAAACAACTCAGCGGGGAGTGACATTCCAATAGCTATAAGCTTTCCCTCCTGCTCTGCCACCGGTCATCAACGGCTTAATCATCGTCAGGTCGAAATGAGAATGGAGTGTCTTGTTCGATAAATTAAACGGAAGTTAAAAAACAACAACAAAAAACAAACAACAAAAAAGAGTGCTTAGATCAGCATGGTTTAATAAAGCAATTCCATTACTGAAGATAAACTGCAATTGTATTATACATATGAAATATTACACTTGAGAGAGAGAGAGAGAGAGAGAGAGAGGAGAGAGAGAGAGAGAGCTAGAAAGAGAGAGAGAGAGGGAGGGGGGGTTAGAGAGACAGACAGAGGGAGGGAGCGAGACAGTGGGCGGGCAGAGGGAGGATAAGGACAGAGGACAGAGCTAACGTCCAACAATCACATGATCTCATCACACGTTAGCAGTACAAGGTGGGCAGAGGGTAAAGGGCAGGCAGAGGGAGGTTAAAAAGAATTGTTTCCTTTTTTCCATCTGACAAAGAGAAGGAAGAAAACCACCTTGAACCAGACGATTCATTAACAAGGCCTTGAAGTATAGGTCTTCTTTCATTAAGGGCAGGAGAGAGAGAGAGAGAGAGAGAGAGAGGAGAGAGAGAGAGAGAGGAGAGAGAGAGAGAGAGAGGCAGACAGACAGAACAGACAGACAGACAGACGAAAAAACAGACAGTGGTGGAGGAAGACTTGGGGGAAGATTGCTGGATTTCTGCATTGCATTTGAGTGTCCACATAAATGTGGAGTTGATGTGAAACCTTTTCCAAACCATTATTTCGTGTCTGGACGTCTTTATTTGGACACACATCCAATACATACAACCCCCCACCCCCTCATCCCCCCACTGACTTCTTAGAATCTTCACGCCTCCCCTCGCCCCCCCCCCCCTCCCCTATCCCTTAAAGGGGAAAAAAAGAGAGAAACAAGATGCCCGCACTAGACTTACTGTCCCAATGAAGAGGTCCAGCACACAACTCTCTGCTTTGTTGGGAGAGCCTTTTGTAGGCAAGATTCACCATTGTCCTACAGGACGCCGAGAACGACATGACCAGTCCAGACCCCATTTCCACAGAGACCAGTGTGTCTGACAGCAGAACCAGTCCACGTTAGGTGCCCTCCAGGCAACAACCCAGACATCAGTGAGGCTGAAGAATGAAGAAGTAACATTGTCTGAGCCAACGTACCAGACACAGCTGTTTGATG
>CM065732.1:68564600-68569600 GCA_033310375.1 Conus canariensis
AGGGGAAACAAACAGGAAAGAAACTAGAGAGAATTGCTAAATAAACCCTTAAGGACTCTGACCAAACATGACATTAGCAGGATTTGGCAAACATTCTTTTGCACAGGAGAGGGGACATTGGGACAAATTGCAAAAGAGATAAAACAGCTCAAATGAGTGTAATTCCCTCAAATGGTTAAATGTATACTGCCAAAGCTTAACATCCATTGAAGGATCACGGACAACAGTTCCACAGTAGAGTAAAGACTTTGTCCACCATTGCGTCCGGGCGAGTACTAAGAAAGCCAAGATATCCATGTGGTTCCAGCATCGGTTCATCCTCACAACATGTCTGCTCTTCTGAGACCTTGTAGACCGTTTTCTGCGCATTCAATTAAAAGAAAACGGAAACGAATAAACAGAAGGAGAAAAAGACAAGAACAAAAAGTAGAAACAAGAAAATAAATGAGAACCAAGAGAAAACTGGAATTTAGAGAACTTCTGAAAAAATCAACGAAACACAAAATTAGACAGAAAGAAATATGTGGAACTAAAAGTTTGAAGAGGACAATCTATGTTTGAGTATGTCTGTGACATACCTTTTGTGGATCTGGGTGAGGAAAAGAAAAAGACGCCAAGAAAAAAAATGACAAAGGGGAAGACAGAAAAAAGGTCAGGAATAAAGACAGAAAAAATAACCAGGGCAGCAATAAATGTGGAAGAATAGAGAAAATAGGGAAAAGGAAAGACGAAACTGGGGGGAAATAGCTTCAAGGGAATTTTAACCAGTAGCTGCCATCAAGACGCCGTTTCCTTGGTGTGTTTTTATTTCGCAGACAACAGAGGCGGGAGAGAGAGAGAGAGGCAGAGATGTCAGCACAGATGAGACGTGTAATGGTTCATATAGCTGTACTTCCCTGAACACATGAATCGTGGAAGCTTCACTGCCAACCCATCCCCTAACCCAGCATCTTGATAGGAGACAAATGATGAGGAGGATCTTTCCAGCGAAGAAGATAATTCTATCATAAAAGCAGACAACATCAATCAGACCCATTTCAGAGCCATCTTAACTTATACTTTGAGGCTCTTTATGTTTAATTAAATGTGAAACTGAGAAGGGTAATTCTGTCTTAAATATTATCTGATGTTTCAGAAATTTTGTCACACATTGGAATTACTAACAGGTGAACAAAGAAAACATTAAACAAAGAAAGAAGAAGAGCACACGTAAACACCGTCGACAAAAAAGGGAATAAAGCAAAAGTTCCCGATTCATTTCCATCCGGCAGGTGGCATTGCACGCAACTATTATACGCTACACCACATGTGCTCAGTCATGGGGCCGAGATGGCACAGGACTGCAGCTAAATCAATAAAGAAATTAGTGAATTTGTGAAAAAAAGAGCTAATGGAACATTGTGATGGGCAACACTCAGCACATACCTGTCTTTTAACGCAGTGCGCTGTTAGCCGACTTAGTTTGTGTCACTTGTATAGCTGTGTGTGTGTGTGTGTGTGTGTGTGTGTGTGTGTGTGTGTGTGTGTGTGTGTGTGTGTGTGTGTGTGTATTTGTGTGTGTATGTGCGTACGTGCGCGTGTGTGTGTGTGTGTGTGTGTGTGTGTGTGTGTGTGTGTGTGTGTGTAAAAGAGAGAGAGAGAGTGAGAGAAAGAGAGAGAGAGTGCATATGCGTTCGCACACCTGTGTGTGTGTGTGTGTGTGTGTGTGTGTGTGTGTGTGTGTGTGTGTGTGTGTGTGTGTGTGTGTTGTGTTGTGTTGTGTTGTGTGTGTGCGTGATTGCACACAAGCACATATCTGTATGTCATGTTTGTGCTTCTGTGTGTATGTGGGGGGTGATGAGTGCGCTTATATGCATGAATGTGTGCATGTAATCAAGTGCATCAGCACACTTGTTTATTTATAATTTTGTATATACATGCACATTTCCATACACGCTTAAACTCACACACCTACTCATAAAGGTGTGATTTCAGTATACGCATGGCATCTGCGTGGAAAGGCAATCATACATAAGTTTGTTTGTTTTTGTTTTTTTTTAAATTAAAAAGTGATAATTGCGAAATCAAAATAAAATATAAAGAAAACGATATGGAAAACACTTCAGGAACTAAAGTCAGTAGTATAGGAAAATGAGTTAGACATATACAAGAGCCATTGAAGCAAACAGACAAACGAACAAACAAAAAGGAACAAAGAAACAAACAAGCAAAGCACAAAATGCTCTTGACACAAACATACCATACAACAACACTGTCACATTCGTTTTACTCACGCAATCGCAAGTCCATGGATTGGCAAGTACAGCTGACCTATGACGCAGCCCATCCCTTTAAGAGTGCTGGCGTCCACCAGGCTTTTTCTTCACACCAGAGGCAGTGTGCAGAAGGCAATCAGAGTCCTGGTGTCCACCAGGCTTTCTTCACACCAGACGCAGTGTGCAGAAGGAAATCAGAGTCCTGGTGTCCACCAGGCTTTCTTCACACCAGACGCATGTGCAGAAGGAAATCAGAGTCCTGGTGTCCACCAGGCTTTCTTCACACCAGACGCAGTGTGCAGAAGGAAATCAGAGTCCTGGTGTCCACCAGGCTTTCTTCACACCAGACGCAGTGTGCAGAAGGAAATCAGAGTCCTGGTGTCCACCAGGCTTTCTTCACACCAGACGCAGTGTGCAGAAGGAAATCAGAGTCCTGGTGTCCACCAGGCTTTTTTCACACCAGACGCAGTGTGCAGAAGGAAATCAGAGTCCTGGTGTCCACCAGGCTTTCTTCACACCAGACGCAGTGTGCAGAAGGAAATCAGAGTCCTGGTGTCCACCAGGCTTTCTTCACACCAGACGCAGTGTGCAGAAGGAAATCAGAGTCCTGGTGTCCACCAGGCTTTCTTCACACCAGACGCAGTGTGTAGAAGGAAATCAAAGTCCTGGCGTCCACCAGGCTTTCTTCACACCAGACGCAGTGTGCAGAAGGAAATCAGAGTCCTGGCGTCCACCAGGCTTTCTTCACACCAGACGCAGTGTGTAGAGGGAAATCAAAGTCCTGGCGTCCACCAGGCTTTCTTCACACCAGACGCAGTGTGTAGAGGGAAATCGAAGTCCTGGCGTCCACCAGGCTTTCTTCACACCAGACGCAGTGTGTAGAGGGAAATCGAAGTCCTGGCGTCCACCAGACTTTTTCGTCACACCAGACGCAGTGTGTAGAAGGAAACCAAAGTAAACACAAAGGCAAGCCCCACGCTGTAAAACATAAACGAAGACAGGATTAAAAAAAAAAAATAGTCGAATAGGGATGGGCCTCTGTGTGTGTGTGTGTGTGTGTGTGTGTGTGTGTGCGTGCGTGCGTGCGTGCGTGCGTGCGTGCGTGCGTGCGTGTGTGTGTGTGTGTGTGTATGTGTGTGTGTGTGTGTGTGTGTGTGTGTGTGTGTGTGTTTGTATGTGTGTGTGTATGTGTGTGCGTGTGTCTGAGCGCGCAGGCGCGCGCGCGTGCGTGTGTGCATCAGAGAGAGAGAGAGAGAGAGAGAGAGAGAGAGAGAGAGAGAGAGAGTTAAAATGGTTTCTTTAAATATGTTAGGTGCATGCGCACTCTCTCTGCCATATTTCACCAAATGACAAGGACAGACTGACCTTTGACGTCACTCGTCCCTAACAGACGACGCAGTTTGCGGAAGAAGAAAAAAACGCCATCAAAGTAAGCATACGAGCAAGCCTCACAGTAAAGGACAAACAGATAAAGGAAGCTGACATAAAGCAATACGTGAAGAACCGCAGAGAGTTGGGAGCGAGGGACTGGGTTAGAGAAAACAAGATAGGAATGAAAAGTAGAATAGAAAAAAGAGTCTCTTTTGTGTTTGGGAGGGGGGGGGGTCGACCTCAAAGGAATCAGACCACATATTTCAAAATGAAAATGTCTTTTCACAAGTTTGCTGTCACTTCTGAGATGACAGAAATAGAAAAAAAAAATGGGGAAAACGAAACAAAACAAAACAAGACTTTAAAAAGCAAAGCACACAGAATAGAGAGATAAACTTGGTCACATGGGTATAATTCCATGGGAAGTGTGAGTCTCTGAAACTTCCATGCCTTCTATGTCCCAGGTCTGGCCAGTCTGATTGTCATGTAAAATATTCAGAGGTGTCTCCGCTGGGACAGAGACTTTATATCAAGGGGAAGAGAACTAATCCAGTTCGTCTCAAGAGTTCTATCGTACGGTGTGTACTTCTCGAGTTTAAACGTCAAACAGAAAAAAAAGTGGTTTAACCTTACAGGAACTGTGTTAATATTAACAATTAAAAAAACTGCTCTTTTCTCTGGGTTGGTTAAAAAAAAAAGAAAAAAAAAAGAACAAATTAAAGGGGAACATACAACCTGTAGAGTAACACTTCATTATTTCAGAATGATAGAAGATACATGAATGATATGCCAAAGATTGTTGATGAAGCTACACAGAAAACGTTTATGTTCAAATAGGCACAAATTCACGGCGTATTGATCACTGATGTTGCACCAAATACTCTAAAATTGGAGAGGAGAGAGAGAGAGAGAGAGAGAGAGAGAGAGAGAGAGAGAGAGAGAGAAAGAAAGAAAGAAAGAGAGAGAGAGGGGGGGGGGGGATTGACAATCGACAATTGACAGTTTTATTGACAATAGCCTAACTGGCCTTCATGCCAAGGGGGGCAATTGAGAGTTTTCTTGCAAAGAGCATATAAAAATATAGCACACACACACACACACACACACACACATACATACATACGAAAGAAAGAAAGGGGTCAAAAAGGAAATTGCACTACAACATTCTATCTGCAGTCAAAATAATCTAAATTAATGCGTTACGGAGACATACGAGAGAGAGAGAGAGAGAGAGAGGAGAGAGAGACAGACAGACAGACAGACAGACAGAACAGACAGACAGAGACAGAGAGAGAATTCAGGTAGGAAGAGGGAAAGTGTGTGTGTGTGTGTGTGTGTGTGTGTGTGTGTGGGGGGGGGGGGTGATGAAGAACA
>CM065732.1:68577100-68582100 GCA_033310375.1 Conus canariensis
AGAGAAACATGGCAGATGAAAACAGTGAGAGAAGGGAAGAAAAACAAACAAACAAACAAACGATTGAAACTACAGCTTTACAGCTCCAGCAGTGTTACCATCTTAGAACAGTCCAAGCTGCTGGTTTATCAAGTGCTACCCTCTTTCGCAATCCTTCCTTCATTTGGGTCAGAGCAGAGAGAACAGTGCTCACCAGGGAGTAACAAATCGACAGTTATAAGCCTTCCATCCTCCTCTGCTACCGGTTATTGACATCCTAATTAACGTCAAGGGGAAATTAGATCCGAGTGTCTTATCCAAAATGTCGAACGGAAGGAATAAAACACTTGTTCATGTCAGTTCGTTTGAATAGGACAACCCCTTTACTGCGGATTAACTTCAGTGTTACATTACATATGAAACTATAAGTCCACGTGAGAGAGAGAGAGAGAGAGAGAGAGAGAGAGAGAGAGAGAGAGAGACAGAGACAGAGACAGAGACAGAGACAGAGAGCGACAGAGACAGAGACACAAGGGAAGAAAGTTCGATTTCTGCTTTGCTTTTAAGGTGCTGCACAAATGTTGGATTGTCGGGGAACATTGTCTGTACCGTTATTGCTAAGTTGGTATTTGGAGAGGTAGGCTGAGGACGTCTTTAGTGGGATGAACATCCTGTATACACAAAGTCCCCCTCATTCCCACCCCCTCCTAGAACCTTCAATACCAACCCATTCCCATCCTCAAAAAAAGGGAAAAAAGAAAGAAAAAAGAAAGAAAAGCAGAAACAAGTATGTTGTGGAATAATGTTCCAGTAATGACGTCTACAACACAACCCTTTGCATTGTTGGGAGTGCCTTTTGTTGGCAAGTTTCGCCACCATTGTCCTACACTAAGCTGTGTACGACATGACCAGTCCAGACCCCATTTCTACGGAGACCAGTGTGTCTGACAGCAGAACCAGTCCACGTATGTTGCCCTCCAAGCAACAAGCCAGACATCAGTGAGGCTGAAGAATGAAGAAATAACATTGTCTGAGCCAACGTAACAGACGCATTATTACGGAAGACAGACATTTTTTTTTCTGAACTTATCGACTTGGAATGGTCAGAGACGAACGGTCGTATTTAGCTTAATAACGTTTTACGGTCTAGCCGGATATATCGGACTCTTATTTGGAAAGCTTTTGTTGTAAATACAAGGAAGTGGTCGCTGAAAGGTAGGATCTCTCTCTCTCTCTCTCTCTCTCCTCTCTCTCTCTCTCTCTCTCTCTCTCTCTCTCTGTATGTGTGTGTGAAGAAAAAAAACTATATATATATATATATATATAAAAGAATACAAACAACAGTCTTTTCATGTCTTCAGACTTGAATGTATTTATCACAAATTTTCGCAGATGTACATCTTCCTCAGGTGAGGCTACAATGCTGAAAGCTTCACATCAAGTAGTTTTAATTTTGATTGCAAGATTATTTTACTTGATGTGAAGCCTTTGTGATTGTACTCCAACCTGAAGAAGTTGCACTTCAGCAAAATTATGATTAAAAACATTCGCACGTACATCACTTCACCAATACGTGCATAAATGAATGCATATTGTTTCATTGTGTTTGACGACTATGCCAGATGTTGTTCCAGGGTAAATTTTTATAGAGGATTTCTATAGATGGTGCGATTCCACAGCAACGTACAGGTCATAAACCGACTCAGCTGCATGAGAGTTCGGTTGTTGACAAGTGTGACACTGAGTAAAATTGACGTCATTGTTCTAGTCGCAGGGGAGAGTTGGGGACAGGAGTATGGGGAAAGGACAGACGAGGGGTAGACAAGGGAGGGAGGATGAACAGGAAGGAAGGGGGGAGAGGGAGACCAAACCAGTGAAGTCAGCACATGTTGGTTAACATACAATTTAAGTAAACAGCATTTGTGTACCGTCCACATCATCATCGTCATCCTCCTCTTCCTCCTCCTCCTCCTCCTCCTCTCATCATCATCTGTCTCTCTTTATCTCTCTCTCTCTCTCTCTCTCTCTCTCTCTCTCACACACACACACACACACACACACACACACACACACACACACACACAGACATGCACGCACACGCACACGCACGCACACGCACACGCGCACACATAAACATGGCAAGAGAGAGAGAGAGAGAGAGAGAGAGAGAGAGAGAGAGAGATGGTGTGTGTGTGTGTGTGTGGTGTGTGTGTGTGTGTGTGTGTGTGTGTGTGTGTGTGTTATGCATTATTTCTTCAAGAATACACGAACAGAATAAAAATGTGCTATCTTGCAGAGCCAAAATAAAGAAAACCAAATTCCCTGGATTGCCTATTCGTCTAATGCCACATTGCTCATTTCAATCAAGATTTTTTTTTAACTGTATATGCGTGAATCACGAATTTTTACAGAAACTAACTGACAAGCGATCACACAGTTTAATCAAGTGCGCCGCAAACGTAGCCCCCTTCATGTCGGCGAAAGAAACATACAGGAGAAAACGATAAGGAGATAGAAATGGATGGTGAAAGACACCGACTAGGATCCTCACTGTTGTAGACGCTAAAGTGAACACGTTTAAACCAATGACCAATCCCCGCCATGCCGTCAATGATCACTGAACCAGCACATCACTCGACACTAAAGACGGAAAGCCAGAAGAGATAACAGAAAGGCTACGACCTCAGGGGAAAACAAATCCGGACTAGATGTTCCATCAGTGAAAGCATGCTTTGCAAGTCTCCATTCATCGGGGGGAAACGCCAGGGGAAAAATAGCCAGGACAATAATGAAGTGTCCCCCAAGGGAGTAGTGTCCTGACACAACGTGAGACTTGTAAGCCCCCTTCTAACCCAGTTCTATCACCGGCAGTTTATTACCCGAATTAAAACCTTAACGAATTGTCTTGAGCTGATAATACAAGCCTAATATCCCGGAAAAGACCATTAATTCAACTGGCTTCAATGCATCATCTTGCTCTGGGATAAACTCTGGGAGAGAAGCACATCCTCCATTTCTAAAACTCATTGTGTTGGCCCAAATTTACTATAATATTCAAAGTTTCAAGGCCTTTTCTCGATTATTACACTGGTTTTGTAGACCACCTGAAGTGGATGCGAGTAGATGAATATCAACAGTAAACAGTTAAAAGTATATTATATTTTCGTCAGGGCCAGGTAGTGGTTGTATGCTGTTTTCACATGTCTCCACCCCGTCTCAGGCATGCTTTAACAGAGCTGTACATAGCCGTCAGAACATTAACTAATCTAGTTGATTTAAAGACAAAATCATTTAGGTGTTGTCCAAAGTTTGCTTTTGTTTATCGTCTCAAAAGTCTTGCAGAGAGAGAGAGAGAGAGAGAGAGAGAGAGAGAGGAGAGAGAGAGAGAGGAGAGAGAGAGAGGAGAGAGGACAGACAGACAGACAGACAAAGATAAAGACAAAAAGGTCTTGCAAGCAGATACGTAGAGGGACATATAGAAAGCAAAGAAAGCAGCATGTCCCACAATACCCAACTCCTCTTCTCTCTCTCTCTTCTCTCTCTCTCTCTCTCTCTCTCTCTCTCTCTCTCTCTCTCTTCGTATGTGTGTGTGTGTGTGTGTGTGTGTGTGTGTGTGTGTGTGTGTGTGTGTGTGTGTGTGTGTGTGTGGAAGCAAGTCCGAAAGATACAATAAGGCACATGCAGACAGACAAACTGCTCACGCACTGTGGCCTTTGTATCCCCGAACGCGGCCATAATAGCTTTTTAATAGAGTGTTATTAGGAAAAAAACAAACAAAAGGTGGTGAGGGGTATTGCGCTTTTGTGTGTGTGTGTGTGTGTGTGTGTGTGTGTGTGTGTGTGTGTGTGTGTGTGTGTGTGTGTGTGTGTGTGTGGTGAGAGAGAGAGAGAGAGAGAGAGAGAGAGCGTGGTGGTGTTAGTGCTGGTGTGAGGGTGAGAGTGGGGAAGGGGATGGGGGAGACATGGGGAAGGCGGAGGTGAAGCGGATTGTGCAGAAAGTGAAGAAAGGAATGCTTTGGAGACAAGAGTATGGACATGATAGCACTGCCCCACACAAGCAGTGTTACTCTTCAATAAACCTCCTGGCATGCGCCCACGGCTGCTGCCTAATAATGCTCTCATGTTGATTTATTCACACTCTGTTGAGCGGTGTGTCTGTCAACATGATCAAGGCGCTCAGGATAAGGGGACGTATATGCGCGTGCGCGCATGTGTTGTGTGTGTGTGTGTGTGTGTGTGTGTGTGTGTGTGTGTGTGTGTGTGTGTGTGTGTGTTCTTAATTCTCATTTTGACAGCTTAACTTTCCCTTTGTTGTTTTAAATTGACAGGATTGCATCCTTTCTTGCTTTTCTTCTTGGTTTGATTTTGTTCAGCTTTTCATTTTGGAGAGAGGATAGGGAGAGGCCAGAGCAACGTGACGGGAAAGGGGATGGTCTGCACCATTTTTGTTTGGCCTTTTTCTTTTGGCTTTTCTGTTGTTCGTTCTCTCTCTCTCTCTCTCTCTCTCTCTCTCTCTCTCTCTCTCTCTCTCTCTCTCTCTCTCTCTCTCTCTCTCTCTTTCACCTTCCCTTCTCTTCTCTCTCTCTCTCTCTCTCTCTCTCTCTCTCTCTCTCTCTCTCTCTCTCTCTCTCTCTTCTTGTCAGCAGAGGCTTTCGTTCTAACCTTTCTTTCCAACAATACACAATAAACCATGGGAATGCTCCTCCTTACAGAATATATAATCACATCTTTCTCACTTCTTTCACTATTTATAATTTTTTTTAATAATCTGTGCACTGAAACAACGTTCTTCAAACCTTGCCTTTTCTTCCTTTTACAATTAGTTTTACGTTGCATCACACAATGGAACCCCCCCCCCCCTCCCCTTCCCCGAATAGGACAATACTGTTGGAGGCAATTGAATTACAGGCATTTTCCATGATACCAGGCCTGCATTATCAGCTTGAGACAATTCATTTGGATTTTAAATCTGGTAATACACTATTGGTGATGGAACTGGGCGGCAATGAAGCTTGCCAGGCC
>CM065732.1:68597100-68599600 GCA_033310375.1 Conus canariensis
TACATACACTTACACAAATATGCGTGTGCGTGTACACACACAAGTGTGGTCAAGCAGGAGGTATGGAGCAATTAACAAAACAACTGACTACCTTGCATTCTTTGTGAAGTTTTGCATTTCTTTTCTATTCCTACTTAAAAGCAAATGTCTCATTGCCAAAAGACTGAATTTGTTGAATTTGTTGAGATTACAGCAAGTGGCCATATGAGTACGCAGTATTGCTGTTACCAGTTGTTCATTCTTTGGCAAACTTTTAAAACTCAAATCGGCCACAAACCATCATATGTTCTTTGGTTCCCATAAAGACAAGGTACCCCTCCACCCCCCCCCCCCCACACACACACACACGCACACACACACGCACGCATGCATGCACACAAGCACGCACACTCACACACGGCAATCCTGAATTTGTCTGGTGTACGATCACCATGGCATCACCAACACAACAGCAAAGGGAAGCCACTTTAACAAACAGACAACGAAACTTTAGAAGACTGGCCCAAATGCCACGCATTAATCTTGCAGTAATGGTGGTACACAACAGCGAGAACTCTCGTTGGAGTGCGTTGTTCTGGACTGTTAAGTCATGCAATATCCACAGCGAGCATTCAAATGAACAATCTATGTTCTGCCTCATCTCTCTCTGTCTCTCTCTTTCTGTCTCTCTCCCTCTCTCTCTCTCTCTCTCTCTCTCTCTCTCTCTCTCTCTCTCTCTCTCTCTCTCTCCCCACACACACACACACACACACACACACACACACACACACACACACACACACACACACACACACACTCACAGATACAGACACAAACACAGACAGATAAACACACTCAAACAAGAACACATACACATACACACGAATATACACGTGCCCACAAATATACACGCGCGCATAGACATGCACGCACACACACACACACACACATACACACACACATGCACACACATGCACACGCACACGCACACGTACACACACACATACACACACACACACACACACACACACACACACACACACACACACACACACACACACACACACACACATGAACGCAAGCACGCCTGCACGCGCGGGAACGAACACAGACACAGACACAGACAGACAGTCAGACATACACACACACACACACACACACACACACACACACACACACACACACAACACCCACACACACACACACACACACACACACACACACACACACACACACACACCACGACAAAGCTTGACACAACACCATAATGAGAGAGAGAGAGAGAGAGAGAGAGAGAGAGAGAAGGGGGGGGGGGTAAAGAGGGAGGGAGGGAGGGACAGAGACAAAGACCCAAAGGTAACATGTAGATGAAGAACAAATACCCCAAAAAGATAGAGAACAATTACCCCAAAGACAGAGAGAACAATTACCCCAAAAAGAGAGCAGAATATGAATCTGCGGTGTACACAATACAAAAGGTGGAACACATGGGCTAGCGCCATTTGAAAAATATTCATTGCAATATATTTTGTTCCATTCTGTTTAGACGTATAACAAATAAACTTCAGTATCATGAAACAAAAGTGCAAACAGAAGACACATGCACAGAGAGAGAGAGAGAGAGAGAGAGAGAGAGAGAGAGAGAGAGAGAGAGAGAGAGAGAGAGAGAGAGATTTATGTGTTCAATTGTTGAAAACCAAACTGTCGTTTAAAACAATAAATCATGAAAAAAAACTCCCGGAAAAAGGGATATTGAACTGAAACGGCTGAGAGAGAGAGAGAGAGAGAGAGAAGAGAGAGAGAGAGAGTGAGAGAGAGACAGAGACAGAGAGACAGAAAGACAGAGAGAAAGACAGACAGACAGAGAGAGAGAGAGAGAGAGAGAGAGAGAGAGAGAGAGAGAGAGTGAGAGAGAGATGCACAGACTGAGAAAGAGAAAGGTATTATTTGTGCCTCCTTTACAATCTAATTAAAATTGACACTTCTACCACTAGATTGACACTGTTGCCAATCACAGATAGACGCAAGGTGATCATTGTGCCGTCCCCATGGTCACATCAGAGCAGCTTCAGGGGGTCATCAATTTGCCAATCATAAGCTCGGCAGACTAGACAACATGTACCATAAAATTCGCAATGATGGAAGCACAAAGCGATTGAAGATAGTCTGTTGTTCCGGACTAGCAGTTCAAGTAAGACCCATAGTGGTTCTGAAGCAAACGATTAGTTCAAGTAAATCAGAATGTAAGCGACATTATCAAAGTGAAGCAAGCAATAACAACAACAACAACACTAACAACACCAACGACAAAAACAGTAACAACACACTCACACACACACACACACACACACACACACACACACACACACACACACACACACACACACAACACAGAGTACCAAAAAGTGCATTTGTTATTCTGCGATCCCCATGATAACCTGACCACAGCAGCAGAAGGTCAGCAAATTGCCAAACATGCCCTTGGCAGACCAGACAAAGCGTTCCATAAATCTTGCGCTAA
>CM065732.1:68609600-68624600 GCA_033310375.1 Conus canariensis
AACTAATCTAGAATTAAAGTAAACATACATAAACGCTATAAATAGACAGAGGAAATGGTTAACACAAAAGAACAGACGGCAATCAATGCCTGGAAGAGAGAGGGAGAGAGAGAGAGAGAGAGAGAGAGAGAGAGAGAGAGAGAGATAGAGAGAGAGACAGAGAGACAGACAGACAGACAGAGAGAGAGAGAGACAGAGACAGAGACAGAGACAGAGAGACAGAGAGAGAAACAGATGGGAGGGGAGGGGTCATCATATATAGTTCATGAAAAAATGGTTATTGGAAGATAAATAAATATATATAATAAACATTATCACAACAATAAAATTATAACACATTTCTGGAAAAAGAAAAAAAAATCATTGAACAGGCACCCCAACCTGTAAGCAAAAAACAAAAATTTACACTTGACAAGCAGCACCTTTGGAACAATAGATGAAAGAGACCAGTACAGAGAGAGACAGACAGACAGACAGACAGACAGACAGAGGGAGAGAGAGAGTGAGAGAGACAGAGAGAGAGAGAGAGAGAGAGAGTTTAAGAGCATGAATTGGAAAATTCAGTCATTAGCTGGGTATGAAGTGTCCTTTTAAAGCTATATATGCTGGCATGAACATCAAGAGAGGGTGAAATGCGGTTCCACAAGAAGCCGCCAGAGTAGTGAAGACTGGCTTTAAACATATCTATTCTTGGACGGGGTATTACAATTTTATGAAAATGGCGATTTTCATTCAATCTAAATTTCTCTGTAATTGAAGGGGGAGCACGACTCGAAAGAATCTTAAACATGAATAAAGCTTTATTGAATTTAAGCTTCAAGTTTAATGGTAAAATATCCAGATCTGTATAGTCAGAGTATGATAACGTAACCGATTTTAACTAAACTAATTTCAGGGAACGTCTATAAAGACTAAACAAAGGTTTGAGTATATGATTACTTGCTGAATCCCAAATTGTAGATGCATAATTTATATGGGATTCAATATAAGCGTGAAAAAATATTTTACGTGAATGGCAGTCTAGGAAATGCTTTATCTTGGACAGCTGGTATATCTTTTTTGAAACTGTTTTGCACAAAGACCGTACATGTTCTGACCATGACAGATTGTTATCTATAACTACTCCTAAGACTTTATGACAGACTGTTTCTTCGATAGTTATGCCATTGATAGAAAGGGGTGTGCTCGTATAAGAAAGGGTTTGACGTTTTTGTCTTGTGGTTATGATCATATGTTTGGTTTTGACAGGGTTTAAACACATATGGTTTAATTCAGACCATTTGGTTAGCTGGTTAATACTTTGCTGTAATAACATAGATACTTTTTCTCCTTTGCGATCACATGCATGAACAGTAGTGTCATCGGCGAACATATCACAAAGCGCTGGGAGAAACAGGGGGAGATCATTAATATATATTGAGAAAAGTATGGGTCCTAGGACGGAGCCTTGAGGAACACCATGTTTGAGAGGCAAGATAGAAGACTGGCGTTCATGAATTAAGACAATTTGTTTTCTGTTGCTTAAAAACGAAGAGATGAGTTCTAGAGCATTATTGGATAAACGGTACAATTTTAACATTTTTAGAAGCAGTGTGTGGTCAATTACATCAAAAGCTTTTGCAAAGTCAATAAAAAGGACACCGGTCACTTTGTTTTCATTGATATTTGAGAGCCATTTGTCTACTAGGTTGGTCAGTGCAGTGTGGCAGGAGTGATGTTTCCTGAAACCAGACTGATTAGGGTGAAATAAGTTTATATTTGTCAAAATGGTTAAGAATACATCTTCTTAGATGATCCTCTAAAGGTTTTGATACCACAGACAGGATAGAAATTGGTCTGTAATTACAAGGATCCGAGGTGTCACCTGATTTATAGATGGGTCTTACCCTAGCAATTTTGAAAGATTTAGGAAATTGGTTTTTAGATATACATAAATTGAAGATGTAGGTCAGTGTATCAGAAATAATTGGAGCTGCAAGTTTTAGGATTTTGCCATAAATCCCGTCTAAGCCACGAGCACATGTTTCTTTTAGACGGATCAGGGCATTATATACATCATGGACTGACATTAAGGGGATGTCTAAGTCTGAGGATATGGCTTTTGAATCACAGAAATCGTTTAATAATGTAAGAGTGTTTTGGACAGATCTATCTAATTTTATTGTTGTCTTAGCAATATTACAAAAATGGTCATTAAGTTTCTCGGGACACAGGTCTTCATGAGATGTATTTTTACTGATGTTTTTGTTCGTCAGCTGATTGATAGCATTCCAAATTGCTCTGCTATTGGTATTAGAAGAAACAAGTTCTTGAAAGTACTTTTTCTTAGCTGCTCGTTTTACATAATTAACATGATTTCTTTGATTTACAAATTCTTTCTTCGTTCCCGTAGACAAAAGGTGATCTCTTTGGTTCATAGCGTCCTGTACATCTTTTGATAGCCATGGTAACAGAGGGCTGCTTCTAACACGCTTGGTTTTGAAAGGTGCATGTTTATCATAAATATTTAAAAAATTGTGGTACCAAACTTCCCAGGCTTCATCAGGATTTGTAAATTGGTAGACTAGGAAAAGATGTGAATTGCTCAAATCAAACAAAAATTTATTTTTATCAAAATTCCGTAAGCACCTGTATCTTATAAACGTGTGACCATTCTTCGGAATTTTAACTCCTTTTTTCGACCAAGTGAAGCATACTGGGAAATGATCACTACAACCATACAGCGCTGAACACACTTCTATTATATTGCTTTTTGTCGTGGTGTAAATGTGATCAATAAGAGTTTTGGATGTGGGTGTTACCCTTGTGGGTTTATCGATTAACTGAACAAGTTGAAAAGATTCATAACAATGAACCCATGTGTTGTTACATTTTAGCAAATCAATGTTAAAATCGCCTAACAATATCAGCTCATCCGAAAGCAAGGAAATATCTTCTAACAGTAGAGTGAAATTGTCAATCCAACTGACATGTTCTGCTGGATTGCAGTATATGAAACCCAGATGAACTGGCTCACATTTTTAAAAATCAACTTGGATCCATACTGACTCGATGTTATGGTAATTACGAGGTTCAACACATTTAAACTTTATACTATGGTGAATGTACACTATCAAGCCCTTCTCTTTGGGATGTTTAGCATCTTTGCGGATTATATTATATCCAGGAATGGAGATTTCAGAATCTAGAATGTGTTCTGTAAGGCGTGATTCGACAAAGCCAAAAATATGGAAATGCTTACCAGCATTTGTCAAAACATACGAAACATCAGATATTTTATTGATTAAGTGATTTATGTTGAGGAATCCCACTCTAAAACCATCTTTAGACGGCCAAGTTTCTAAAGTGTCAGGCATCTTTAAGATCGGCGAAAGCAGACGAAGAGAGGGGGGATACACGAAGTATTAAACGTGGGGGAGGACGGAAGAAGGGTAAGTAGTGACTAATGAAGAAGGGAGGGAGGGGACAAAAGCCCCAAGCAAACAAACAAAACCCCAAACAAACAACAACAAAAAACCCCGACGAGCTACAACAACAACAAAGAAAAACAGTGAGGCAGAATGACAAAAAGTAACACAAGCTTATGTATGAACAATGGAAGAAACTTTAGCCACAAGCACACAAGTAATGCTTGTTGTTTACAATATAGTATCTATACTTGAGTCGGTCTTACAAGATTAACGAGAAAGATATTATCATTACCAAGATCCAGAAAACTGTGAGTGCGTTAACGTGCATATTACATCATAAATTTTAATACGCACATAGGCAAACATTCACAACCCCAAAATATAAACAGACATGCACACACATTTATAAACTATAAATGCGCTAACATGCACAAAACAACATGTATTATTTTCATACGCACATAGGCAAGCACTCATTCACACACTAAAGCAAAGAAAGGTATGCACTCAAATTCACTTACAAAAAAAAAAAAAAAAAAGTATAAGCATACGGAAGTTATTAAAAAAAAAAAAAAAAAAGTTATCCTTTATAAGAAGATGAGGATACTGATGGCTATCTTCGTGCGCGTACGTACACGTGTACACAAACCTAGACAAACGCACGCACGCGCCCGTGCAAAGCACCCCCCTCCCCTTCCCAACACATCCACACACACGTGCGCGCACGTGCGTGCGCGCCTCGAAAAGAGACACAGGGCAAAAGAGAAGGGAGTGAGGTAGACAGATATTGAACTAGTGGTAAACATGTAATGTCATTAATAAGGGGACAAGCCGCTTTGATTTCTCAGTAAATGTGAAGCCATCCTCAGCAAATGTCCTGCATATGGATGGATTCTGTCTTCTGCTTGGTGTGGTGGGGTGACATAAAAATTGTCCGTCGCTCTGTTCCCTCGGTCATCAGAAGAGTTGATCAAACTACTGGGAGGACAGGGAGGTGATGGAAAGACATGGTTGCCTTGGTTGGGCGTAGGAATGTTCTCAGCACTGTTTAATTGGTATTTCAGGCCAGGATGATTTGAGGAGGGCTGTGGACGAAACAAGGGCGCTGTACTTCTGACAGGTTGTGGTCCAGACACTCCTACCTTGGAACCAAGGGCGCTATACTTCTGACAGGTTGTGGTCCAGACACTCCTACCTTGGAACCAAGGGCGCTATACTTCTGACAGGTTGTGGTCCAGACACTCCTACCTTGGAACCAGAGTTGGGTGCAAGCAGAGGAAAGTGTTCAGATGATGGCAGGGGAGGGTAGTCAGGTGGTGGCATTTGAAAAGCAGCGTGTTCAGATGATGACAGGGGAGGGTAGTCAGGTGGTCAGGGGAGGGTAGTCAGGTGGTCAGGGGAGGGTAGTCAGGTGGTGGCATTTGAAAAGCAGCGTGTTCAGATGATGACAGGGGAGGGTAGTCAGGTGGTGGCATTTGAAAATCGGCGTGTTCAGATGATGACAGGGGAGGGTAGTCAGGTGGTGGCATTTGAAAAGCAGCGTGTTCAGATGATGGCAGGGGAGGGTAGTCAGGTGGTGGCATTTGAAAAGCAGCGTGTTCAGATGATGACAGGGGAGGGTAGTCAGGTGGTGGCATTTGAAAAGCAGCGTGTTCAGATGATGACAGGGGAGGGTAGTCAGGTGGTGGCATTTGAAAAGCAGCGTGTTCAGATGATGACAGGGGAGGGTAGTCAGGTGGTGGCATTTGAAAAGCAGCGTGTTCAGATGATGACAGGGGAGGGTAGTCAGGTGGTGGCATTTGAAAAGCAGCGTGTTCAGATGATGGCAGGGGAGGGTAGTCAGGTGGTGGCATTTGAAAAGCAGCGTGTTCAGCAACGGTTTGGGCGCATGGGGGGTCAGTGCGAATGTCATAGTTGGAGTTATTTTGTCCAGTATCTTTTAGATTGAAATAAGGAGGTCTGACAGGGTGAATTTCCACTTTATGAGAGGTCCTCCATAACAGTTTGATGTTTTCTGCTAGTCTGGCAGTACCTCTAGCATTTGGATGAGTAGAGTTACTGTAAAGACTTGTGTCAGAGGCAAACGTTTGAAAGTGGTCAAGAAAAATGGCATGGTACTTTGCACAACTCTGTTTAAGGTTGCGGTTTGATGGGAAGATAGAATTATTGAAAGAATGTTTTCCTTTTGCGGGCAGTAGGGAACTAAAACAAACACGTGCCATCGGAAATGTTTTGCGAAGTAGTTTAATGAGATCGCTCCACGTTTCGGTAGACACAGGACCTGAGGGGCATGAGTTTATACCCACATGAATGATAATGTCGTTCAAGTGTGGGGTCACAGGTGTTGAAAGAAGCCAGGTTTGGAGGTCTTTGACAGACATGCCAGGGATACAGATTTTAAAAACACGTTCTTGTCGAGGGGCTAGTCTTTTTGGATTAACGTAACGTATTGTGGAGTCACCAATGAATAAGACTGTTGTTTTGTCAGGGATAGTCATTTGTGACAGCGTCTCCAGAGGGGTGGGTTTAGAATAAGAATTTGTTTTATTTGAAGAACTGGAATTCTTTGAGATCGATTTCGAACCTGTTTCTGGTTTATTGTCTGCGTCAGATAGAACTGAAAATGCGTTGGACGTCTGAATGGAAAAATGAAGATTGTCTTTAAAACTGTCGGGCGACTCAGAGGGAGAGTCGGGAATTTCTTGGTTGACACTGGGTGGAGCCATGATACAGTCATTGGTTTGGGAAAGGGTTTCTGTCACCGTCATACATTCTTTACGCTCTGTCACAGACACACTGTCTAATAGATGAACAGATGTGGGATCTGTCTGCGTGAATACGTGTGCTGACTCTTTATATCTTGGACTTGGACATTCAGTCTGCGTGCAGACTGTCATACGCTGAGGTTGGATTGGTTTAATTTTTTCAGCACTGATTGTAAAGATCCTAATTGTGTTTTGATAGAATGGTTCTCTTTGTGTAGTTGGTTGTTTGCTGATTGTAAGGTTGTTACAAGATTTGAAAGATCTTCAATTTTTGATACAATGACATTGAATTTATCTGAAACATTTACACGTAATTCATTTTTAGTGGCTGTTTTAACATCTTCAAAAAAGGAAGTAATGTCAGTTTCTGTCATGCATTGTGCAGTTGACATTGAGTTGACAACTTGCTCTAAACAAGTCACCCTTCTTTTCAACTCAGGAAAGGGACATGAAGGAGGTGTCACTTTATTCTTGTAAAGTGTACGTCTGCTTTTTTGCCGCGTCCTTTTGCTAACGGGCGATGGCTTTTTTAGTGTTGTCTCATCGCTTGCACAACTGTCTGGAGCAACAGGGGGAGTAGGGGAGAAAGGAATAACATTGTCCTGCAACTGTGACTCAGTGTCTGGTTCAAGGAGCAGCTGTGATGAAGGTGGAGAAGGTGCTTCACTGACCGGAGAACCAGAAACACTGGACATCATTTTTAAGTCTAGAGGAGACTCTGTTAAAAGGACAGGCGCCGGAGCGGCGTTGATGAAGGTGACTGGCGTTTGAAGCAGCGAGTCAGACAATCTTTCATAATCCTTGTCCAGTAAAAAAGTGGAAATAAATGGTCTTAATATTTCACATTCATTTGTGTCCCATGTAGGACAGTCTAGACCCTGGCAGAGCAATGTACCCCCAGAGTTTGCGAAGTAGAGATTTATTGTGACAGATTTTGATGACTGAAAAAATATGCGAAAGACAGTTTTTGCGATGTTTGGTGATGGAGGCACGGAAATAACAGATGGCGACGCAGTAAGCAGGGAGTTGTCACGATTGTAGTCACATAAGTGTACTGTAATATCGGTATTGTCTATGGCAGAGTAGCGAAACAAAAGACAATTCCTCCACACTGCAAGCTCATTAATACAACAAGAAAAAACCTTTTGGATAGTATCAAAGGTAGGTTGTAGTTTCTTCTCATCATTTTTAGTAGACTCAGGAAAGAAAGTAGTCATAATTGTGACAACAGACAATGAAACATGCTACACAAATCACACTCTCACTCAAGCACTCACAGCTCTGGACCATTCATGTTTTAGTGTGATATGGGAGGCATGGCGTACATCTACGAAACTGAATAGTAGAGCTTTATAAATGCAAGTTTATGGAAACACAAAAACAGTCTCAATGCGCATAACACTGAGACACAAAACTCTCACCATGAAGGGGAGATTATCGTCATCCAGGAGGCAGTGTAGTGCAATGTACAACAAAACGCCAGATGCACTGTCAGTATACAGAGGATGACGGTAATCTTAGGCAGAAAATCACTCAAAAACACGACACACTTCAAAACAACTGTCAATATGATGGAGAGAAGATATTAATCCAACAGAAAAATCACTCTTCTACACATCGCACATCAGAATCACAGTCAATGTTATTACAAGCCGGGAATCGAACAGAAAAGTACTCCATACACAACAGTCATCAGAATGACAGTCGATGTAAGGGAGATGGTAATCCTCAAACACAAACACTTAAGACACAACACGCGTCAGAAGCACTGTTGATATAAAGGGGAGGAGACAGTAATCCTCGAGGGGAAAAATATCCCGAGGCACAATACAACTCAGGATCACTGTCGATGTAACGGCAAAATAAGCTAATCCAACAGAAAGACACTTAAATACACATCACTCATCAGAATCATTGTCGATGAAAGTGAAGTAGACCGGAATCCTCGAAAGACTGAAGAAAAAATAAAACGAGAAAAAAAACAAAACAAAACAAAACCACTCCCAATACACAATATACAACAGAATCACTGTGGCTGTAGAAGGGAAGAGACGGCAAGAGAAAAACACTCCCAATACACAATAAACAACAGAATCACCGTCGATGAATTAAACAACACAATCACTGTTGATGTAGAGGGGAGGAGATGATAATCCTCAAGAGAAAAAACCTTCCAATACAAAATAAACATCCGAATCACTGTTGATGAAAAGGTGTAAAAGGGAAATGGTAATCCTCGAGAACAAAAAACCCACACATACTTCCAATACACAATAAACGTCCGGATCACTGTGGATGTAAAGGGGAGGAGATGGTAATCCTCGAGAGAAAAACACTCCCAATACACAATAAACACCCGATCACTGTGGATGTAAAGGGGAGGAGATGGTAATCCTCGAGAGAAAAACACTCCCAATACACAATAAACACCCGATCACTGTGGATGTAAAGGGGAGGAGATGGTAATCCTCGACAGAAAAAAACACTTCCAAAACACAATAAACATCCAAATCACTGTTGAAATCCTGGATAAATTAATTTTATCCGGTGCACGGCATACTAATGAACTGCTGACGGCTTGCGGGGATGATGGTCGACATCTCAACAGCAATACTGCCCCATGGACGGCACCGCAGCAGAAGGTCAGGTAAGAGGTGTGAAATGGAGTAGATGGACATCAACTGTAATACTATCCAATGCACAGCACACACAGTGAAGTATGTCTGTGCATAACGATCACAGTGACGTATGCCCGGGCACAACGATCACAGCGAAGTATGTCCGGGCACAACTATCACAGCGAAGTATGTCCGGGCACAACGATCACAGCGAAGTATGTCCGGGCACAACGATCACAGCGAAGTATGTCCGGGCATAACGATCACAGTGAGGCCAGCGGACCGGTCAGCAGAAGATGGAGGTGACATAGAAGAAGACTGGATAGCTGAATCACGCAATTGAAGTTCACTAGTTCAGTTGTTGAGTTGTTCGTTATAAATTGTATATCTTCAGGTGCAGAATGATGTCTTCAGTCGTTATAAATTACTATTGAAACGAAATACACCGAAAATAAGGGGTAATTAATCGAAACATTAAATATTAATGAGGAGCGACACACAAGGCGTCTTGCCGGTGCGTGAGTTCAGTTCAGAGAGCAGAGAGAGAAAGAGACAGACAGACAGACAGAGACAGGGCGAGAGAGACAAAGCGAGAGAGAGAGACAGAGACAGAGAGACCGAGACACAGAGAGAGAGAGAGAGAGAGAGAGAGAGAGAGAGAGAGAGAGAGAGAGAGAGAGAGAGAGGTGGGGGGGAGGAGATAGATTCGTTCAGAGAAGATGACGTAGAAGTATGAGGGAGAATTGAACTCTCAAGTAGTTTTTGTGGAAGCATACATCATTAATGCTATTGGGAGTATGGGATGTGCTAACATTGACCTATTATTAATGCTATTGTGAGTACAGGATGTGCATACATAGGCTTACCATTAATGCTATTGTGAGTACAGAATGTGCAAACATTGACCTATCATTAATGCTATTGTGAGTACAGGATGTGCATACATAGGCCTATCATTAATGCTATTGTGAAACATAGGACTATCATTAATGATACTGTGAGTACAGGATGTACAAAAATAGGCCTATCATTAATGCTATTGTGAGTATGGGGTGTGCAAACATAGGCCTATCATTAATGCTATGGTGAAACATAGGACTATCATTAATGCTTCTGTGAGTATGGGATGTGCAAACATAGGACTATCATTAATGCTACTTTGAGTATGGGATGTGCAAACATAGGACTATCATTAATGCTACTGTGAGTATGGGATGTGAAAACATAGGCCTATTTGATACCTGACCATACACAATTTTCATCGCGACCTCCAATTCCGATTGTTTACTCTCGTTTTGATCGTGTTTGGAATCATTTCCAAACTCTAACCTGTTTACACATCCAATAGGTCGATCAATGGTCAAATAAGTTCTACATTTAAATCATTACTAACAGAGTGCCTTGTCTTTCTCTGACGAGCACCCTGTCAGTAAGTCAGTCATTACCCTGACCGCTGGGGTCTTTGCGGGGACGTGATGAGGCAGCCGCCGTTTCTCTCCAGGCTCTTCTGTTGGTAACTGTCGTGAGGAGATCTGGCATGGTCATTTTGGTCCAGTCCTTTATATTTTCGGACCAGTTCTTTCTCTGCCGTCCTCGTCTGCACCCTCCTTCAACGGTCCCTTGAAGGATGGTTTTGGAGAGGGTGTTGTGACGAATGACGTGGCCAAACCATGCCATCTTCCGTCGTTTGACGGTGGCCAGAAGTGGTTCGTGGGGCCCAACTACTGTACGTACGAACTATTACTTGGACTCAGCCTTTGAGATGCTTTGGAATGTCTGCTTGTCGAGAGAAATTTTGATTTTGGACATTTAATGAGATGGTTGTCCTCACGGGAAGAATGGATTACCTTTGGTGACTGGTAGAAAGTGAAATGTGTTTCCCATTGCCCAATTCAATGAGAAGAAAGAAAAATTTGTTTGTTTCCTATTGCCCAATTCAATGAGAAGAAAGAAAAAAAAATATTTGTTTCCTGTTGCCCCATTCAAGGAGAAGAAAGTGCAATGTGTTTCCCATTGCCCCATTCAATGAGAAGAAAGAAAAATTTGTTTGTTTCCTATTGCCCAATTCAATGAGAAGAAAGAAAAAAATTATTTGTTTCCTATTGCCCCATTCAAGGAGAAGAAAGTGCAATGTGTTTCCATTGCCCAATTCAAGGAGAAGACAGTGAAATGTGTTTCCCATTGCCCAATTCAAGGGGATGAAAGTGGAATGTGTTTCCCATTGCCCAATTCAAGGAGAAGAAAGTGAAATGTGCTTCCCATTGCCCAATTCAAGGAGAAGAAAGTGAAATGTGCTTCCCATTGCCCAATCCAAGGGGATGAAAGTGGAATGTGTTTCCCATTGCCCAATCCAATGAGAAGAAAGTGGAATGTGTTTCCCATTGCCCAATTCAAGGAGAAGAAAGTGAAATGTGCTTCCCATTGCCCAATTCAAGGAGAAGAAAGTGAAATGTGCTTCCCATTGCCCCATTCAAGGAGAAGAAAGTGAAATGTGTTTCCCTTTGCCCAATTCAATGAGAGGAAAGTGGAATGTGTTTCCCATTGCGCCATTCAAGGAGAAGAAAGTAAAATAATAATAATAATAATAATAATAATGATTTCTTATATAGCGCTTAATCAAACGAATTTCTCTAAGCGCTTTACAAAGTCATACTACATTCACCCTTCTCATATACAATAATGCACCTTACACCCAACTACAAATACTATTACTACAATAACTAACAAATCCTAATCCTACCAATGTGACATTCACTTATTCTTCAAATATCACTACAAAAGCTTAATCCTATAACGTTCAATCATACAACAAATACATATAATAGAGAACATACACATACGCTACATTTGAAAAGGCCCAGACGGCTATGAGTTAGGTTGTACCCCCCCCCCCCTCTCCCCACAGCATTGACTAATTATGAGAAAATAGATGGGTTTTAAGTTTAGACTTGAAAGAAGAGATAGAATCTGAATGTCTGAGACAGTCTGGCAGTCTGTTCCACGTCGCTGGAGCTTGAAAAGAGAAAGATCTTTCACCAGTAGTAGTCCTGAAGCGAGTCATTCGCAGAAGGCGGTCGTCAGCACAGGAGCGTAGTTGTCGAGAGGGGGTGTAGATTTTAAGGAGATCTGAGAGATAAGAAGGTCCATTTTCAAAGAGAGCAGAGAAAGTGAGAGTTGAGATTTTGTACGAGATATGGTTTGAGACAGATAGCCAGTGAAGAGAGTGGAGGAGAGGCGAAATGTGGAGCATGTTTTCTTGCTCTACAGACAACTCGGGCTGCATGATTTTGGATTCGCTGTAATCTTTCTATCAGGTATTTTGGAAGGCCGGCCAAAAGTGAGTTGCAGTAATCTATTCTAGATAAGACAAATGCACAAATGAGAGTTTCTGTAGCATCTGTAGAGAGAAGGTGACGTACAGAGCTGATTCTTCTTAGTTCTAAATAGGCAATCTTGCAAATATTTGAAACCTGTTTCTCAAAGGAGAGGGATTGGTCAAGTATGACCCCTAGAATGCGGACAGAGGTGGAGACAGAGACAGCACAGTCGTTGATAGTGACAGTTGAAGGCAGAGAAGGATGGTTAGGCTGTTTTGTCACGAACATGAGTTCCGTCTTGTCGTCGTTTAGTTGTAGTTTGTTGGTTGTCATCCAGTCCTTCAGGTCTGCAATGCAGCCCCGCATCCGAGAAATCAGTGAGTCAGTTTCAGCAATGGGAGCCGACTGATGAAGCTGAGTATCGTCAGCAAAGCTCTCATGCGACATGGCGTGACCACTGATGACGTCAGACACAGGACTAGCATACAGCACAAAAAGGACTGGCCCAAGTACAGAACCCTGAGGCACACCATACCTAAGAGGAGAACTGTCTGAGTATCTTCCCTGTACACACACTGTCTGAGTCCGTCCAGTCAAGTAAGAGATAATCCAGTCGAGAGCTGTGTCTTTGAATCCAAAGGAAGTTTGAAGCCGTGAGAACAAAATATTATGATCGATCGTGTCAAATGCTGCAGAGAGGTCTAACATCGCTAATAAGGAAACGTTCCCATCATCAAGCCCGCAGAGGAGGTCGTTGACTATACGGAGGAGTGCTGTCTCACAACTATGGCCTTGTCTGTAAGCAGATTGATGAGGATTCAAAAGGTGATTCTTTTCGAGATGTTCTAGAATTTGTTCCAAAACGATCTTCTCCAATAATTTTGATAGAAATGACAAATTTGATACAGGCTGATAATTCTTTAAAACATTTTTATCTAATGAAGGTTTCTTGATCAATGGACGTACCACTGCGGACCGGAAGATTTCAGGAACGTGACCAGAGGACAAAGAGGTATTGATAACATGAGTAAGATGGGGTAGGACATCATCAATGCACTGAAAGAGCAAGTTAGTGGGAATGGCATCAAGTTCACATGATTTAGGGCTGCATCGCAAACAAAGTTTTTTGACATAGTCTTGACTAACAGGACTAAAACAAGCCAAAGGAGGTCCACAGTAAACTTTGTCATTCAGAGGATGTACAGGTGCAGTAGAATCTAGCTTTTCACGGATAGTGTCAATTTTTCCATTGAAAAACTCTAAGAATTTCTGAGGGAGCTCTTGAGTTTGGAAGATGGTGGGAAGGGGGGAGTAACTGACTTTGCCTAGGAGACTATTTGTGACATTAAATAGTTGCTTGGCCGTATTACAGGCCAATATCTTTGAAGAATAGAACAAAGTTTTTGCTTGATGAACAATGTCAGTAACATGATTTCTCGCAGTTTGATATATTTCCCTGTGCACAGTCAGTCCCGTGGCGCGCCATCGCCTCTCAGCCCCCCTCCTCTCCTGCTTGGCCTCGGACAACTCGGGACCCACTGTGTTGTGCCATTGACACAGTGAGCGATCAGTGATCAAGCGCCTGCTCACTGGAGCATGCTTATCAAGCATGGCACGGAGGGCAGAGGTCAGCTGACAGGCCGATGGCTCGCTCGGTATGGCCGTGCTCAGATCAGATTTGAAAGCCTCTATATCGATAGCAGAAATTTTCCTAACTTCCTTGTAAGTCTTTGGAACGGCGGGCCTAACGATATCTAATTCACACTTCACAGCATAACGATCCGATGCTAGGTTATCGTCAACGGTTGAGGATTTGAGAAGATGATCACTGTCTCTGTAGACTACCCAGTCTACTATGTTACCCTGTTTGTTCGTCATTTCATTCACGGACTGCTGGAGTCCGAAAGTATCTAAAATTTCTAACACTTCGGGCGTGTATCCAACTGTGGGCTTATTGAAATGGAAGTTGAAGTCGCCGATCAATAACAATGTTCCTGGAAGGTCATTTACAAATTCAAGAAAGTCTGGAAGTTCGTTGACAAACATGCTGGGCGTAAATTTGTTCTTTCTGCTGGGTACCGGTCTATAAATCCCAAAAATGTTAGTGACAGGAGCGCTAGGTAGGGACAGTTTCAGGTGAACAAGTTCAAAGGTCCGATGCTGAAAATCAAAAGACGAGTCAAAAGAGCAATAGGGGAGCAGCTTATCCGAGATGACGAATGCGATTCCGCCCCCGCAGGTCGTGGTGGGGCGGGGGAAGGACTTGGTGGTATAGCCAGCTGGGGCCAGGTCACGTAGCTTTGGTTCATCGCCGCTTTCCTTGAACCACGTTTCCGTTTCCGCAATGGGAAATGTGGTTTCCCATTGCCCAATTCAATGAGAAGAAAGTGGAATGTGTTTCCCATTGCCCAATTCAAGGAGAAGAAAGTGAAATGTGTTTCCCATTGCCCAATTCAAGGAGAAGAAAGTGAAATGTGTTTCCCATTGCCCAATTCAAGGAGAAGAAAGTGAAATGTGTTTCCCATTGCCCAATTCAAGGAGAAGAAAGTGAAATGTGTTTCCCATTGCCCAATTCAAGGAGAAGAAAGTGGAATGTGTTTCCCATTGCCCAATTCAAGGAGAAAAAAGTGAAATGTGTTTCCCATTGCCCAATTCAAGGAGAAACAAGTGAAATGTGTTTCCCTTTGCCCAATTCAAGGAGAAAAAAAGTGAAATGTGTTTCCCATTGCCCAATTCAAGGCGGAGACAGTGAAATGTGTTTCCCATTGCCCAATTCAAGGAGAACACTGGTCTGTGAATCCAGAGTGGTTTGTCGCTTATGTAAGTCAAATTGGTCGTCTGTACAACTTGAAAAAGAAGTTTGTGAAATGGGCAGATGAACTGAGGTCGG
>CM065732.1:68634600-68647100 GCA_033310375.1 Conus canariensis
TCATGGAGAATGTTCCTATCACAAGCTGCGCCTGTCTTTTGTCTGGGAATGCCGAGTGTGCGTCTCGTTGCAGGAAATGGCAAAAGACACATAACGTAATGACGTAATGTGTGCATTATGTAGACAGCCTTTTCAGTTCCACAGAGTAACTAAACGGACGACTACAACAGAAAACGTGTTAACGGACGACTACAACAGAAAACGTGTTTGTCTTCGCCGGAATCTCCTCGTCGACTCGGTCCAAAGGTTTTTCTGGTGTGGATAAGTGTGCTCAGCAGGCCTAATTGCTTTATGTTCGATTGAGACTAAATCGGGTTGACTGATCTTTTCCGGCATCGAACAACCAGCTCTTCCGACCATACAACTGACGTCATGTTCAAGAGAAGTGAAGCGGTGCCAAAATTTGGCCAATCACTTTCTTTTTGTTTTATTCCTGACAATACCCTGTGATGGCTTGATCAGAAAAGATTCAAAGTTTGACCTTTGACCGTTTGTCAAACACTACATGTATCCCCTCAAGCTAATAGATTATTGCGAATCTCGAGAGTAAATCTCAAAACCTATCCTTTATTGAAATCGTCTTTTGTGTTTCGTTGGTTGATTGGTTGGTTGCTTGGCTGGGTTGATGTTGTTGTCGTCGTCGTGACTTTCAGGCACATGCACACACAATACTTAAAACGTGACCATCATCAAAACGGATGACCACACGAGTCAATGAGTCTCTAAGCTGTGAATTCCAAAGCAGGTGTGTATATTTTGTTTGTTTCTTTGTTTGTTTGTGTTTGCCTGCTTTTCCCGCAACTGACAAAAAAAAACCCTTGTAGAGCAAACTTCTACTATTCTATATTCTTTTTTGTTCTTCCTTTTTCTTCTCTTTCTTTCTTCTTCTTCTTTCTTCTTCTTCCTTCTTCTTCTTTCTTCGTCCTCTTCTTTCTTCTTTCTTCGTTCTTCTTCTTCTTCTTCTCGTCCCTTCTTCTTTCTTTTCTTCTTCTTCTTTCTTCTTCTTCTTCTCTTCTTCTTCTTCTTCTTCTTCTTCTTCTCATTCTTCTCACATGATGTCCAGACAAGGAGCAGCATATATGAGAATGAAGCCATTTACACAGGCGCCCTTGGGAACAACACGCGTTTCCACGCTCAGTTCTAAGTCGTTATGAATGTCTTGGGGCATCCGGAAACGTCTTCCAAGCAAAACAAAAAAAGCAACACAACAATTAAAAAAGACAGCACACAAAAAAACATTTAAAAAGCAGTTTAATTCTACTGCTAACTGTAGAAGCTTAAGAGATTTGGAGTGTCTTTTTTTCTGTTCAAAGAGTTTTGGAGTGCCTTTTTTCTGTTCAGATTTTTTTTTTCTTTTGTCTAAGATGGTTTTTCCTTTTTTACGATCCCACTGTCTTGTCTTCGGGGAGAAGATGGGGGGAGAGATGTGGAGTTAAACGTTGTATTAGTTCACTCGATCACTTCTTTTTTTAACGACTTGGGTTTTTTTTGCGTTTTTTGTTGTTGTTTTTTGTTTTGTTTTGTGTTCGCTTTTTGTTCAGCTACATATTTGTCTTTCCCTTGTTCTTTTTTCTCCGTTATCTTTAAAACTGATTCCATGTGTTTTGCGACCACAATGAGTATATGTACTAGAAAAAAAGAGCAGAGGAGGTGAAGAAGAACTCTCTCTCTCTCTCTCTCTCTCTCTCTCTCTCTCTCTCTCTCTCTCTCTCTCTCTCTCTCTCTCTCTCTCCTTGGGTTTATCTATGTGCCTGTGACTTGTGATAGAGCGCCCATTTGTCTATTTGCATTATGGTGAGAAGAAGAAGAAGAAGAAGAAGAAGAAGAAGAAGAGAAAGAAGCATTGCCACCATGATTATAACCACCACCATATTGATTAACAACAATGACATCAACAATATCAACAACAGAGTCCAGAACAAGAAACAACAGGGGACAACATTAATGTAAAGGTGTCGTCAGCAACTTATCTTTCCTTTTAATTGTTTGTTTTCTTCACTTGTTGTTCCCCCCCCCTCTCTCTCTCTCTCTCTCCTCTCTCTCTCTCTCTCTCTCTCTCCTGCGTGTGTGTGTGTGTGTGTGTGTGTGTGTGTGTGTGTGTGTGTGCACGCGCGTGTGCACGCAGCCATGCATATGGACATGTCCATAAACAAGCATACAATTTACTGTCCATATTACTCGTACCGCAGAACTAAGCCATTCCCATTCCCACGCCTACGTGCTCTGGCAGCAGCAGCAGCAGCAACAGCAGCAGACAGCCAATGCCCAGCTCTGGCGATGTGAGCAATGATGGATGGAATCCCTTCATCCTCCCGCTCTCCTGGCCCCAGAACAAACAGACACGGCTCGCCCTCTGATAGCCTGGCTGCAACACACGCTGGACACTAATCGACGTTGGGTCAACACACATAGCCATTTAGTGTCAGCTGGGCCTGAAGCAGGAGAGAGACGCAGACTGGCGTTGGTGGTGTGGACAGGGCTTTTTAATTTGATGCCGACCGTCCATCAACGCTTGAGGATCAGGAGTCGTTTTTAGGTGCGGGTCGTGACTGACTTTCAACTGTGTTTTGTGTGTCTTGACCGGCAGATTCGGCGCCAGGGACAGTATCGTAGACATACGATTGGGTGCAGGGGATAGTTTAGGGGAAGGAGGGGGGGGGTGGTAGGTGAGGGTTTCGAGGGTCACGTGAATCTTTTGCCCGTTCCCTACCCGTCCCTCATCGGAGCCTTTTGTTATGCTCCCTGGGCACATCACAAAGAGAGAGGGAAAACAGATCACTGTAAACGATAGTCGTGTGCTCCCTGGGCACATCACAAAGAGAGAGGGAAAACAGATCACTGTAAACGACAGTCGTTTGATAACATGTAAGACAGAGGTCCAGGGAAAGAAAAAAGAGGCACTGTAAAGACAAAACATACCAAACAAGCAGGGTAACTCTTGTTCTCATGATGACGTAATTACAGGCCCACAACTCCCAACGAAAGATGCTTACGACACCAAATCGTCTAGCAGAAATGATAACACAGAGCACACACAACAACCAGTCAGATATCTCCGATTTTCTCAGATTTTCTTTCTCTGGATGCTGTCAAGTTTTGGTTAACGCTTCGCAGTCTCCGTGAAATCCAAATTTGATGCTTGTTATATTCTTTCTTTATATCATTTGTGTAGCTGCTAGCTGGATGTCAGTCGTGCAATATGATCAAGAAAGGGAGGAGGCAGCAGAACAAAGACAATGGGAACGCTCAGTAGCAAGCTGTGGACTTTATAAGACACCAGTCGAACGATACTAGACTGACTGGTCATTTGGTTCTGATTAGTCATTTGTGTGTTCTAAGACTTTCCCGTCGACATGAAATAAATACGCCATTTATTCTCAGCCAGCGCGTAGTAAAGGTCAGCATCCTATTTTAATGCTGTTTGACATTTGGAGGCTTTCCTATTTTCATGACCCCATTTGCGCAAGTGCCAACTCCTTGCCCCTTCTCGTCCTGCCATGTCTACCACATTGGTGGAGCAGATACACCTGCTCATAAATAAATGTTTGCATATTAGATGAAACACATTGGTACAGCAGATACACCTGCTCATAAATAAATGTTTGCATATTAGATGAAACTCATTTTCTGGACAGCTGCTTTACATATAGACTGCTGCGACTGAAGCTAACATAAAGACTCTCCACAACATAGCCAGAGCCAAACTTACATCACCTACGCCCAATTGAAATGCTTGGCAATAACGACTTAACAAATTCATATAGCAAAACGTTTAAGATGCCATGGATTTGGAAAAAAGCACTAATGGCTCCCTGTATGAACCCTGAAAAATTATGATCTCCCCATTAATGAATGACTTGTTTTAACACCATGCTGCGTCTTGAGACCATTAAGGCTTTTCATAACAATTAAAGTCTGAGTCTTAGTCTGAGTCTGTTTGATTAAACCAATACAACAGACCAAATGAAATTGAAACAATAAAAGCAAGCATACAAAAAGAAATGGTTTGGTGAGATAAACATCTACTGATTAGTTCCTACTGAAAAGGGGTCACTCAAACTGTAACAAAATCACTGCTTCGTGGATGTTTTAGACACCTTCCTTGATGATAGCGTTTGTTATGCATACAGTGTGTTTGTATTATAACACACAACAGCACAAGTTCATTACTTAAGATTCTGCTACAATGATAATACTTTAAAATCTCTGGGATGTTAAGATGTCTAATCATTCCTGCCAAAAGATGGCGATGACGAAGCTAACTTGATGATAGAGGAAATGTATTTTGATCTCTCTCTCTCTCTCTCTCTCTCTCTCTCTCTCTCTCTCTCTCTCTCTCTCTCTCTCTACTCTCTTCTTCTTCTTCTTCTTCTTCTTCTTCTTCTTCTTCTTCTTCTTCTTCTTCTCCTTCTTCTTCTTCTTCTTGTTTGTACCCCTCTACCTACCCTTTACGTACCTTTCCTACCCCCTCAGAACACGGAATGTAGAATCCCAGGACTATGCACATCCAATGTTCCTATATCAGGGACGGTTTCGCCCTTCTTTTTTAAATGCCATTGACCCATATCCCACCACTGCCCATTCTACCCCACACCATTTTGTTATCCCGCGCAGTCAGAGTGCAGACAGACAGCGCCGCCATGTGACAGACAAACAGACAGCGCCCCCATGTGACGGACAAACAGACAGCGCCCCCATGTGACAGACAAACAGACAGCGCCCCATGTGACATACACACAGACAGCGCCCCCATGTGACAGACAAACAGACAGCGCCCCCATGTGACAGACAAACAGACAGCGCCCCCATGTGACAGACAAACAGACAGCGCCCCCATGTGACGGACAAACAGACAGCGCCCCCATGTGACAGACAAACAGACAGCGCCCCCATGTGACAGACAAACAGACAAACAGTGTGTATGCGTGCGTGTGCGTATGCGTGTGTGTGCACGTGCACGCATATGTATATATGTCGTCTATATGCGCGTACACTTGTGTGCAATACTGGAGGATAAGAGTACTACAACTAAAACTAAACCAGTCATATCATCCTCCTTGTACAAGAAACGAAGGGTAACGGTGACGTTTGTTTAGACTAAACCCCATGTGACAGACAAACAGACAGCGCCCCCATGTGAGAGACAAACAGACAGCGCCCCCATGTGACAGACAAACAGACAGCGCCCCCATGTGACAGAAAGATGCAGCGGGTCAAACACAGAGTGCAGCGCTTCAGGCTGACAGCTGATTAATATCATGGCAAACACTCTCGTTTGTTTCCTCGCTGATCCCAGTTGTAGTATACTATCGCTGCTCATCATAGTTTCCTAATGCAGTATCCCTAACAGGCTTGCTCTATGGCTGCTCATCATAGTTTCCTAATGCAGTATCCCTAACAGGCTTGCTCTGTAGCTTCCACAATGCTTTGCAGGCCATGGAGTGCTATCATTATCATGTCGCCATTTGGAAACTTACCGGAGCAGACGCCAAAGTACAAATTACAACTTGGTATGATTTGTTGTGGAGCAATTAGGCGGATGTCTGCATGAGATGAGGTCTGATTATTTTTATTTGATAAAAATTCTCTCCCCCACCCCTCTCTCTCTCTCTCTCTCTCTCTCTCTCTTTTCTCTCTCTCTCTCTCTCCCTCCCTCTCTCTCTCAGCCACACACACACACATACAGAGAGATAGAGAGAGAGAGAGAGAGAGAGTTTCCCAGCCGATACAACAAAAAAAATCAGAGACCATACCCGTTCAAGATGTACTGATATTGCTCTCTCTCTCTCTCTCTCTCTCTCTCTCTCTCTCTCTTCGAGTGTGTGTGCATGCGTGCGCGCGCGCGTGCGTGCGAGTGTGTGTGTGTGTGTGTGTGTGTGTGTGTCGGTGTGTGTATGCGTGCGTGTGCGTATGCGTGTGTGTGCACGTGCACGCATATGTATATATGTCTGTCTATATGCGCGTACACTTGTGTGCAATACTGGAGGGATAAGAGTACTACAACTAAAACTAAACCAGTCATATCATCCTCCTTGTACAAGAAACGAAGGGTAACGGTGACGTTTGTTTAGACTAAAACACTATGGACCAAGAACCAGAACGGGTCATGGCGACGCTTGTTTATTCTGAAACACAATCAACACATTGTTTCGTTGCCGGTTCCTTGTCATGCTTCTCATCTCAGTACACCATGCAGATCCATTGTGGCACAATCAGATCACAGTGGGGACACAGTCAGCCCTCTGGTCCTGGCACACAGTGAGGAAGAGGCTCCAGCAGGACAAACACTGCGTGGACCACTCAGAGGCCATGGGGCTGACGGTGGACAGAACAAACAGTGGCCAGACGTTTAATGGTCTTCTGCCCTGTGTCTGGGGCTGGGTCAGACAAACGTGGCGTGATCAAGAATGCTTCCAGGGCACTTGAGGTTGGAGGAGTGGTCGTGGGATGACATGGGGGCCGCCTTAATCTTGTGTGTCCTTCTCTTTGTGGTGTGTGAGGGAGTCTGTGTAGGCTTGTCTTTCTTCTCTCTTTTTTTATTTCTCTCTGACGATCTTTCATCCTGTTCGTGTCTGTCTGTCTGTCTGTGCGTGTCTCTCTCTCTTTCTCTCCATCTCTCTCTCTCTCTCTCTCTCTCTCTCTCTCTCTCTCTCTCTCTCTCTCTCTCTCTCTCTCTCTCGATGCGCACATGCACGCGTGTGTGTGTGTCTGTGTGTGTGTATCTCTGTGTGTGTGTGTGTGTGTGTGTGTGTGTGTGTGTGTGTGTGGTATGTGTGTGTGTGTGCGCACGCGTGTGTGCGTGCGTGTGTTGTGTTTGTGTGTTTGTAGGTGATTGCTCTTGGGTGTGTTTCTCTGTCTGTCCATCCATCTATGTGTCTGTGTGTCTGTTTGTCTATCTATCTGGCTCTCTCTCTCGCTCTCTATTTGCCTGTCTCTCTCTCTCTCTCTCTCTCTCTCTCTCTTTCTCCTCTTTCTCTCTCTCTATTTCCTCCTCCTCCTTCTTTTTCTTCTTCTACTTCTTCTTCTTCGTCGTTTCTTCTTCTTCTTCTTCTTCTTCTTCTTCTTCTTCTTCTTCTTCTTCTTCTTCTTCTTCTTCTTCTTCTTCTCATTCTTCTGACCCCCTCCCTACATCATACGTACTGTCCCCTGCCCCCTGCCCCATAAGACTACAAAATATTGAGTCCCAGGACTATGTCCATCCAATGTTTCTATATCAGGAATGGTTTCGCCCTTACTTTTTTTTAATGCCAGTGACCCATATCCCACCACCATCACCACCTATTGTAACGTACCGCCATTTGTTGTTCACGTGCAATCAGACTGTAGATAAACAGACAGTGCCCCCATGTGACAGAAAGATGCAATGGGTCAAACACAGAACATAGTCCTCCAGGGTGGCAGCTGACGAATATCATCATAAACATTCGTCTGTGGGCTTGCCGATCCCAGCTGCAGTCTATTGACGTTGCTCATCATAGTTTCCTGCAACTATGCCGGCTCAGTGGCAAGCACAGTGGTTTGTGGAGCAAGTCGTGCTATCATTATCGGGTCGCTGTTTGGAGACTCACTGGAGGAGACACTGCACTACAAATCACGACTTGCTGCCATGTGTTATAGAATGATACGGCGGATGACTCCAGTCAACGTTTATTCTCTCTCTCTCTCTCTCTCTCTCTCTCTCTCTCTCTCTCTCTCTCTCTCTCTCTCTCTCTCTCTGCCTTTGTGTGTGTATTGTTCTCTCCTTCAAATACCCTGACTGGCAGTACACTTCTCTGTGATTCTTGGTAGATTCATCCAAGCCCATCTGAATTTGACAAGACAGTGGTTGAATGGAGACTACAAGAGTGAGGATTAGTATTTGAATGTGTCTTTCTGCCTTCTCATGATTTTTCTGTTCATGCACCAACAACATGCGTGGACACTCATTCTGTCACGCCTCAGCAGATAACCAGCGCCTTCTGGTGAGAGATGATGACGTCCAAAGAAGCAGCTAAGCATGAGCCTAAAAGCGTGCACACATACACACATTCACATAGACGTTGGCGCGCGTTCGTGTGCGCGCACGCATGCGTGCACACACACACACACACACACACACACACACACACACAACACACACACACACACACACACACACACACATATTTCCAGAAGAGCCACCCTTGAATATTCACTAATCTGACACTAAAAGAAAGAGAAAACAAACACAAAACAAAAAAAAAACGGACATATAAACTGAACTGCAGTGGATTGCTGACACCAAGCATGCTTTGTCTTTTCATGCTGGTCCCTGCTGCCTGTCAATAATGCATTGCACAGGGAGAAAAACGTGGCGCACTTCAAACGGCTTCGTTCAATTGACAAGTGAAAAACGAGAGGTCTTTTTACTATTTTACTGCTAGCCTTTGGCGTGACCATGTGTCACGCACATTCTACGCGTTACGTGAATCTCTCCACAAGAGAGAATTCGGTGTTACCTGCAGACTGTGCTGTCATTTGGGGTTTGGGATGTTGCTTTGTTATTCCTGTCATCTTTATTGCATACACACTGCTTCCTGCCCCCCCCCCCCCACCACCACCACCACTACCCCTCTCTCTCTCTCTCTCTCTCTTCTTCTTCTTCTTCTTCTTCTTCTTTCTCTCTTCTTCTTCCTTCTTCTTCTTCTTCTCCTCCTCATCCTTCCTCTCCTCCTCCTCCTCCTCCTCTCCTCCTTCTTCTCTTCTTCTTCTTCTTCTTCTTCTTCTTCTCTTCTTCTTCTTTCTTCTTCTCTTCTTCTTCTTCTTTCTTCTTCTTCTTCTTCTTCTTCTTCTTCTTCTTGTCTATACCCCCCTGCCTACCCTTTACGTACCTTTACTACCCCCTTACTACTACTTAGTCATATCAGACTATGGAATGTAGAATCCCAGGACTATGTACATCCAGTGTTCCTATATATGGAACGGGCTCACCCTTCATTTTTAAATTCCAGTGACCCATATCCCACCACTGCCCATTCTGCTCCAACTCAATTTTGTTATCCCGTGCAACCAAACAGCAGACAAACAGACAGGCACCCCCATGTGACAAACAGACAGCGCCGCCATGTGACAGACAGACAGACAGCACCGCCATGTGACAGACAAACAGACAGCGCCCCCATGTGACAGACAAACAGACAGCACCCCCATGTGACAGACAAACAGACAGCGCCGCCATGTGACAGAAAGATGAAACGGGTCAAGCAGAGAATGCAACGCTTCAGGGTGGCAGCTGATTGAATATTATTGCAAACACTCTCGTTTGTTTTCTCGCTGATCCCAGTTGTAGTATATTATCGCCGGTTATCAAAGTTTCCAACTGCAGTATCCCCAACAGGCTTGCTCTATGGCTGCTCATCATAGTTTCCTAATGCAGTATCCCCAACAGGCTTGCTCTATGGCTGCTCATCATAGTTTCCTATGCAGTATCCCCAACAGGCTTGCTCTATGGCTGCTCATCATAGTTTCCTACTGCAGTATCCCCAACAGGCTTGCTCTATGCTGCTCATCATAGTTCCTAATGCAGTATCCCCAACAGGCTTGCTCTATGGCTGCTCATCATAGTTTCCTAATGCAGTATCCCTAACAGGCTTGCTCTATGGCTGCTCATCATAGTTTCCTAATGCAGTATCCCAACAGGCTTGCTCTATGCTGCTCATCATAGTTTCCTACTGCAGTATCCCTAACAGGCTTGCTCTATGCTGCTCATCATAGTTTCCTAATGCAGTATCCCCAACAGGCTTGCTCTATGCTGCTCATCATAGTTTCCTAATGCAGTATCCCCAACAGGCTTGCTCTATGGCTGCTCATCATAGTTTCCTAATGCAGTATCCCTAACAGGCTTGCTCTATGGCTGCTCATCATAGTTTCCTACTGCAGTATCCCCAACAGGCTTGCTCTATCGCTGCTCATCATAGTTTCCTAATGCAGTATCCCAACAGGCTTGCTCTATCGCTGCTCATCATAGTTTCCAATGCAGTATCCCCAACAGGCTTGCTCTATCGCTGCTCATCATAGTTTCCTAATGCAGTATCCCCAACAGGCTTGCTCTATGGCTGCTCATCATAGTTTCCTAATGCAGTATCCCCAACAGGCTTGCTCTATGGCTGCTCATCATAGTTTCCTAATGCAGTATCCCTAACAGGCTTGCTCTATCGCTGCTCATCATAGTTTCCTATGCAGTATCCCTAACAGGCTTGCTCTATCCTGCTCATCATAGTTTCCCAGCTGCAGTATCCCCTAACAGGCTTGCTCTATGCGCTGCTCATCATAGTTTCCTAATGCAGTATCCCAACAGGCTTGCTCTATGGCTGCTCATCATAGTTCCTAATGCAGTATCCCAACAGGCTTGCTCTATGGCTGCTCATCATAGTTTCCTACTGCAGTATCCCCAACAGGCTTGCTCTATGGCTGCTCATCATAGTTTCCTAATGCAGTATCCCTAACAGGCTTGCTCTATCGCTGCTCATCATAGTTTCCTACTGCAGTATCCCTTACAGGCTTGCTCTATGGCTGCTCATCATAGTTTCCTAATGCAGTATCCCCAACAGGCTTGCTCTATGGCTGCTCATCATTGTTTCCCAGTGCAGTATCCCCAACAGGCTTGCTCTATGGCTGCTCATCATAGTGTCCTAATGCAGTATCCCTAACAGGCTTGCTCTATGGCTGCTCATCATAGTTTCCTAATGCAGTATCCCTAACAGGCTTGCTCTATGGCTGCTCATCATAGTGTCCTAATGCAGTATCCCTAACAGGCTTGCTCTATGGCTGCTCATCATAGTGTCCTAATGCAGTATCCCTAACAGGCTTGCTCTGTGGCTGCTCATCATAGTTTCCCAGTGCAGTATCCCTAACAGGCTTGCTCTATCGCTGCTCATCATAGTTTCCTAATGCAGTATCCCTAACAGGCTTGCTCTGTGGCTGCTCATCATAGTTTCCTAATGCAGTATCCCTAACAGGCTTGCTCTGTAGCTTCCACAATGCTTTGCAGGCCATGGAGTTTTTATCATTATCATGTCGCCATTTTGAAACTTACTGGAGGAGACGCCAAACTACAAATTATAACTTGATATGATTTGTAGTGGAGCAATTAGGTGGATGTGGGCATGATATGAGGTCTGATTATTTGTATTCAATAAACTCACTCTTTCTCTCTCTCTCTCTCTCTCTCTCTCTCTCTCTCTCTCTCTCTCTCTTTCAACCACACACACACATACAGACACAGAGAGAGAGACAGAGAAAAGAGAGAAAGAGAGAGAGAGAGAGAGAGAGAGAGAGAGAGAGAGAGAGAGAGTTTCCCAGCCGATACAAAAAAAAATCAGAGATCATTCCCGTTCAAGGTGCAATGATAATTGCTCTCTCTCTCTCTCTCTCTCTCTCTCTCTCTCTCTCTCTCTCTCTCTCTCTCTCTCTCTCTCTTCATGCGTGTGTGTGTGTGTGTGTGTGTGTGTGTGTGTGTGTGTGTGTGTGTGTGTGTGCGTGCGTGTGTGCATGCGTGTGTGTGTACGTGCATGCATCTGTATATCTGTATGGTGACGTTTGTTTAGACTAAAACACTATGGACTTAGAACCGGAAAGGATAATGGCAACGCTGGTTGATTCCGAAACACAATCAACACATTGTTTCGTTGCTGGTTTCTTTGTCATGCTTCTCATCCCAGTACACCATACAGATCCATTGTGGCACAATCAGATCACAGTGGGGACACAGTCAGCCCTCTGGTCCTGGCACAGTGAGGAAGAGGCTCCAGCAGGACAAACACTGCGTGGACCACTCAGAGGCCATGGGGCTGACGGTAGACGGCACAAACAGTGGCCAGACGTTTAATGGTCTTCTGCCCTGTGTCTGGGGCTGGGTCAGACACACGTGGCGTGATCAAGAATGCTTCCAGGGCACTTGAGGTTGGAGGAGTGGTCGTGGGATGACATGGGGGCCGCCTTAATCGTGTGTGTCCTTCTCTTTGTGTTCTTTGAGGGAGTCTGTGTAGGCTTGTATTTCTTGTCTCTCTCTCCTCTCTCTCTCTCTCTCTCTCTCTCTCTCTCTCTCTCTCTCATCTCTCTCTCAATCTCTCTCTCTCTCTCTCTGACGATCTTTCATCCTGTTCGTGTCTGTCTGTCTGTGCGTCTCTCTCACTCTCTCTCTCTCTCTCTCTCTCTCTCTCTCTCTCTCTCTCTCTCTCTCTCTCTCTCTGCATGTGAGTGTGGGGTGTGTGTGTGTTGTGGTGTGTGTGTGTGTTGTGTGTGTGTGTGTATGTGCGTGTGCGTGTGTTGTGTGTGTGTGTGTGTGTGTGTGTGTGTGTGTGTGTGTGTGTGTGTGTGTGTGTGTGTGTGCACGTGCGCACGCGCACATGCTCTTGGGTGTGTTCTCTGTCTGTCTGTGTGTCTGTCAGTCTATCTGTCTGTTTGTCTGTCTGTCTCTCTATCTGCCTCTCTCTCTCTCTCTCTCTCTCTCTCTCTCTCTCTCTCTCTCTCTCTCTTCCTCC
>CM065732.1:68652100-68654600 GCA_033310375.1 Conus canariensis
ACAGGCACACATACACACGCGCGCGCGCGCGCCACCCCACACACACACACACCACACACACACACACACACACACGGAAAGAGACAGACAGACAGACAGACAGACAGAGACAGGCAGGCAGGCAGGCAGGCAGGCAGGCAGCAGACAGACAGACAGAAAAGACAGACAGACAGACAGCAGCAGCACAGCAGGCAGCAGGCAGGCAGGCAGGCAGGCAGACAGACAGAAGACAGAAAGACAGAGAGACAGGCGGAGAGGACGTTGAGGAGGGGGAAAGGAGCGGAGAGCGAGTGAAAAATGCCGCGAAGCTGAAGACGTCGCTAAACATGGCCATACACACTATGACCTATATAGACATGGCCATACACACTATGACCTATATAGACATGGCCATACACACTATGACCTATATAGACATGGCCATACACACTATGACCTATATAGACATGGCCATACACACTATGACCTATATAGACATGGCCATACACACTATGACCTATATAGATATGGCCATACACACAGTGCCTAATAGACAGGCATACAACTAGACCTAAAGACATGAGCCATACACACTATGACCTATAAGAATGGCCATACACACTATGACCTATATGACAGGCAATACACACGTAGACCTAATAGACATGGCATACACACTATGACCTATATAGACATGGCCATACACACTAATGACCTATATAGACATGGCCATACACACTATGACCTATATAGCATTCTAGACATGGCCATACACACTGTGACCTATATAGACATGGCCATACACACTACGACCTATATAGACATGGCCATACACACTATGACCTATATAGACATGGCCATACACACTATGACGTCTATAGACATGGCCATGCACACTATGACCTATATAGACATGGCCATACACACTATGACCTATATAGACATGGCCATACACACTATGACCTCTATAGACATGGCCATACACACTATGACCTATATAGACATGGCCATACACACTATGACCTATATAGACATGGCCATACACACTATGACCTATATGACATGCCATACACACTATGACCTATATAGACATGGCCATACACACTATGACCTATATAGACATGGCCATACACACTATGCCTATATAGACATGGCCATACACACTATGACCTATATAGCATTGCTAGACATGGCCATACACACTATGACCTATATAGCATTCGCTTAGACATGGCCATACACACTATGACCTATATAGCATCGCAGACATGGCCATACACACTATGACCTATATAGCATCGCTAGCATGACCATACACACTATGACCTATATGCATTCGCTAGACATGGCCATACACACTATGACCTATAGCATCGCTAGACATGACCATACACACTATGACCTATATAGCATTCGCTAGACATGACCATACACACTATGACCTATATAGCATTCGCTAGACATGGCCATACACACTATGACCTATATAGCATTCGCTAGACATGGCCATACACACTATGACCTATATAGCATTCGCTAGACATGGCCATACACACTATGACCTATATAGCATTCGCTAGACATGGCCATACACACTATGACCTATATAGCATTCGCTAGACATGGCCATACACACTATGACCTATATAGCATTCGGTCCCAGTCGGTGCTTGGTTTACGTCAAACGCCTAGATAGCCACACAGCGATGGAACCAATTCCATGTTTGTATACTAAGACCCGTGTAATGCTCAAAGAGTGCCATTCACTTGTCTTCGTGTAGGCATAATCTTGGCATTTCAACATGTATATTATTCTTCATTTTTACAGGTTGTCACACAAAATATTCATGACATTCCATTCATATTTATCATTGCTATATTAGCCACAATACTGAGAGCAACAACAACACTCCCGACAGCAATAACAACAACGATAACAACAGCAACAGCAACAAGAATATATAATAATAATAATAATAGTAATGATAACAATGACAATCAAAAATAATAATAATAATAATAATAATATAATAATAGTAATGATAACAATGACAATCAAAAAATATTAAATATAATAATAATAATAATAATAATAATATAATAATAATAAAACAACAATTCCTGAACTGATTAAAAAAATCTAATTCTAGGGTCTGGTATTATTATCATGAATATACATAACCCACTGCCAAATTAAAAAAAAAAAGAAGTATTTGATATGAATCGGGAAAAAGAGAGAGAGAGACTCAGGAGTGAAAGGAGTGCAGGGAAGGGAGAGAGAGAGAGAGAGAGAGAGAGAGAGAGAGAGAGAGAGAGAGAGAGAGAGAGAGAGAGAGAGAGAGAGAGAGCAAAATACAATGAAACTGATAATTAGTAAATTAATAACTGTTTTGATTTGCATGTAAATTACCTCTCCGTTTGAAAAAAACAAAACAGAAATTGCCGTTGTGGTTTTGGTGTTTCCTAATTGAATCTACCATTTTTAAACAATACGTGCCCAGCAACAGAAGCAGCAGAAACA
>CM065732.1:68669600-68674600 GCA_033310375.1 Conus canariensis
GTGACGAGGTTGGACACATAGCGACAGGGCACCGTTTATTATTTCAGCTGCGGCCATTGTTTTGTGTTTTCCTTTGACAATGCAAGTTACAGGACTTCCAGCCACAAGAGTGAATTATGAGCGCCCTACTGGCTGGCAAGACCGTTTCTGGCTGAAACATTGCTAGAGAAAGCAACAACACGGTCGTCGTCTTATGCCCGAAGGCAGCAGTCAGCCCAGCGTCAACAACAATGGTGAATGCTGTCATGTACCGAGGAAGAGACTTCCCGGCCAGATGCGACGAGATCTAGAGGGAGAAACACGGCAACATAGAAGTCTGGAATTGACTGACGGTGGTCTCGGAAACACTAATGATGTGAATTAATCGGCCATCTTTAACAGCAGTTTGAAAGAATGTGAAAAGAAGAATAAATGATTAGTCCTCCAGATAACAGGGACACATAAATTACAAGTCAAAAGACGACGCGTTTTGACCTATTAAGTTGTTTTTTTTTTTCCCAGACAAGATATACAATATTCAGGACAACGCAGTCGCATATCTTCTCAAATAAGGCGCGCGATGGGCGTTGACAGGACAGGAAGGAAGGCAGATTGAAAGGAATCAGAAAACAGCAAAGTACACTCGGTATTGCGGAGAAACACATCAAGTCTGCCCTCAATGATAGCGAGTCTGTTACGTCACATTTTAAGATGCTCTCCTCTCTAGCACTCTTATCAGTCTGAGTGTGACATCAATGATCTTGAAATCCAGCAGCTGGCCTTCCACATAGGCCTTGAACAATTCATAGAAAGAAAGGAAATCTGAAATGAGGCTGGGAACACTTAGTGGTAATTAACGAACAAGTAGGGTACCTCTGGTTCCCATGACGAAGTAAATAGCCAGCCATAACTCCAAAAGAATGCTGCTTACCACACCGAACCGCACAGCAGAAATGACAGTACAGAACACTCGGAACAAACAAGGACCATAACTCCAAACGAATCCTTGTTAGTTCTGTGTGCTCTGTGTTTTCATTTCTGATGGTGATTCGGTGTGGTAAGCAACATTCATTTGGGGTTACGGGCGTCTCTTTATTTCATCATGGAGCAAGAGTTACCCTACGTGTCCGTTCATCCGTTGAAAGAATAGTCGCCGGTATCGTCGCGGGTGGTGGCGGAGAATGATGTTGCCACTGTGATTAATCGACGGGTACCAAGACCATGGCAACACCAGCTGAAGCAAAGCATTTACAAAGATTGTGCTTCGATGTGGGTGCCTTGCTGTGAGAGTCCGGTAATGCTGGGTTGGACTATTCCCGTGATCCGTACCCGGAGGACCATTGTTTGTTCTGATACGCTGAGCAGGAACAAAGAAACATGTCATCAGACGAATGTGTTAAACTGCCCAGCCTTCAGACAATAAGACGCGCCGGCAACACAGAACATGCAGAGAGCCAAGCACGTGCTATACGGCTGTTGCAAGCTTTTCTCAGCACGATTCAAAATTATGTAGAATTACGTTATGTTGTCCTTCACACAACTGACAGTGTATGCATACCAGTGACATTCGGTTGTTCACAATTTTGTCGTGTAATGTGAAAGAAAAAAGACATTGCTGTCGTTTATATGTCAATGAAATCGCGTTGCGTCTGTCAATGTACACCGCGTCGATTTCCTAAATGGGATGTGCAGCTTAATGGCTATAAGCATTGTACGTTCGTTCATTAGTTCTCTCTCTCTCTCTCTCTCTCTCTCTCTCTCTCTCTCTCTCTCTCTCTCTCTCTCTCTCTCTCTCTTTGAGCATGTGTGCGAGTATGTGTGTGTGTGTGTGTGTGTGTGTGTGTGTGTGTGTGTGTGTATGAAGGAGAATGAGGGTTAAGATCAGGGAGAGAGAGAGGGGGGGGGGGGGGAGGGAGAGAGGCAGACCGAGTTCAGGGATGAGACGGGAAAACAGGGGAGAAAGAGAGTGAGAGACAGACAGACAGACAGACAGGGATACCGGGATTTTTTTTAATGCTTTATGTTGAACTCCAAGCGCTGATTAACCTGTCACTGACATGGTTGACCTTCTTCTGTCACTGACATGGTTGACCTTTTCTGTCAAGACACACAAAACAGATAATAGACTACAACTAATTAACCTGTCACTGGCATGGTTGACCTTCTTCTGTCAAGACACACAAAACAGATAATAGAGTACAACTAATTAACCTGTCACTGGCATGGTTGACCTTCTTCTGTCAAGACACACAAAACAGATAATAGACTACAACTAATTAACCTGTCACTGACATGGTTGACCTTCTTCTGTCACTGACATGGTTGACCTTCTTCTGTCACTGACATGGTTGACCTTCTTCTGTCAAGACACACAAAACAGATATAAGACTACAACTAATTAACCTGTCACTGACATGGTTGACCTTCTTCTGTCACTGACATGTTGACCTTCTTCTGTCACTGACATGGTTGACCTTCTTCTGTCAAGACACACAAAACAGATAATAGACTACAACTAATTAACCTGTCACTGACATGGTTGACCTTCTTCTGTCACTGACATGGTTGACCTTCTTCTGTCAAGACACACAAAACAGATAATAGAGTACAACTATTAACCTGTCACTGACATGGTTGACCTTCTTCTGTCACTGACATGGTTGACCTTCTTCTGTCAAGACACACAAAACAGATAATAGAGTACAACTAATTAACCTGTCACTGGCATGGTTGACCTTCTTCTGTCAAGACACACAAAACAGATAATAGAGTACAACTAATTAACCTGTCACTGGCATGGTTGACCTTCTGCTGTCAGACACACAAAACAGATAATAGACTACAACTAATTAACCTGTCACTGACATGGTTGACCTTCTTCTGTCACTGACATGGTTGACCTTCTTCTGTCAAGACACACAAAACAGATAATAGACTACAACTAATTAACCTGTCACTGGCATGGTTGACCTTCTTCTGTCACTGACATGGTTGACCTTCTTCTGTCACTGACATGGTTGACCTTCTTCTGTCAAGACACACAAAACAGATAATAGAGTACAACTAATTAACCTGTCACTGGCATGGTTGACCTTCTTCTGTCAAGACACACAAAACAGATAATAGACTACAACTAATTAACCTGTCACTGGCATGGTGACCTTCTTCTGTCAAGACACACAAAACAGATAATAGAGTACAACTAATTAACCTGTCACTGACATGGTTGACCTTCTTCTGTCACTGACATGGTTGACCTTCTTCTGTCACTGACATGGTTGACCTTCTTCTGTCACTGACATGGTTGACCTTCTTCTGTCAAGACACACAAAACTGATAATAGACTACAACTGGAGAAATAAAAATCAAATTGCATGGACATTTTTCCCGAACAAAACAATGAGAACATTTGATGACTTGGCTTAAAAAATGATGACCTGAAGAACTTGTTTTAACGAAACGAAAAGAACCGAATCGTGACGATCCACAGTTTTACGCTGAGCTGTGCAATTCAGATAGTGTTTTACAACGTATGGTTGTTAGTGGGTGTTGGGATCCGTCACTACATATTTGTTTCGCTTTAGATTTTATAAACATAAAAAGTATCACAGCCTAAGCTGAGTAGACCTAGATGCTGTGATATTAGAATTAGATCGACTAGAGATATGGAGATAACTGGATCCAAAAGTAAGACGTTATAATGGGCGATTGAATGCGCCTATTAAAGTGAATAAATTGATTTGGTATGCAACAGATGCAGATGCTTGAATGAACGTGAAACTACTGCCCAGTGACAAGGAAGTAAGCGAAACTCACCTGCAAATTGTGATGATGAGTATAATAAACGATTAAGTCAATGTATTATGATCTAAGCAATTCTGTGTTTATAACTTGCTCACTTACTAGACAAAAAAACAAAACTTCGTTGCAAGAATAAAAACTAGAGAATAATGTGAAATATTAACACGAGGCAAAGGAAGATGTACAAGAAGATGACAGCAAAGAAGAAAATGAGGCAGACAATTCAAATATGAAACACACACACACACACACACACACACACACACACACACACACACACACACACACACACACACACACACACACAAGCGCGCGCGGTCGCTTGCTGTATACATCTTTCTTTCAGAGGCTCGAAAAACGATGAAAATAAACAATCTGTTACCGCTTCAAACGAAACTCTTAAACAGGTCTAGTTACACGAATTCATTCGACTGAAATTCTAAAATAACAGCTGTATTTATGACGGGTGTGTGAATTAATTCTTTGTTTCCTTATTTATACAGGTTCTTTCTGACGTTTATGTTCTTCCCCGCATTCTTTCATTCTGCACGATGTCCTCGTTCTTTTCGATTTTTTTCTTCTTTCGATCTTCCCGTTCTTGTGCCCCTTATAATAAGCAGCAGCAAAAACGTGTCGACACGTCTTTGTTTCTTTGTATAAAACGTGTCTTCTCAGAAATGTAAAGATTCCGCTCTTCCCAGGCATCAACTGATGTTGAGAGATCCTGGAAAATCATTTGCTTTTGAATCCATCCTCATTTTCAATGGTTTATGTTTTGGGTTTTTTTGTTTTTTGTTTTTTGTTTTTTTGTTGTTGTTTGTTTGTTTGTTTGTTTTTTTTTTTTTCTCTCTGCCCAAACGTTTTTAGTGTAAACGCCTGTGCAATTCATTTCAAATTCTTCACAATCCACTTACCGCTTCCCACCAGCCGTATGAAGAGTTTCCTTTGAAGGAAAATCTATGAAGAAACTGTAATTCCAACAAAATTGGCCGTGAAATGAATGATTTCTTTCGCAACCGATCTTTTCCGGACATGAAAACATAAGGAAGCTGTTGCCAGTATATTGTTGGAAACACCAAAACTATGCTTTATTTCATTTTCATAAGTAAATGAATAAGTAAATTAAAAAGAAAACAGAAAATGCTCTTCGATTTATTTCAGAGTTTTCTCAAACAAATTAGCCGACAGTATATTTCTTTTTCTAATGTTTTGTTTGTTTG
>CM065732.1:68687100-68689600 GCA_033310375.1 Conus canariensis
GAAACAGCGACGTACTCACTGGCTTATTACAATTGAAATAGCGACGTACTCACTGGCTTATTACAATTGAAATAGCGACGTACTCACTGGCTTATAACCATTGAAATATCGACGTACTCACTGGCTTATAACCATTGAAATAGCGACGTACTCACTGGGTGACTTACGGCCAGGTTGAATATTGAATAATGTATATATCAGAGAGAGAGAGAGAGAGAGAGAGAGAGAGAGAGAGAGAGACGAGAGAGACAGACAGACAGCAGGCAGACAGACAGACAGACAGACAGACAGACAGACAGACAGACAGACAGAGAATGTGAGAGATGGAGAAGTGTGGGGGCAGTCCACAGCTCATTCAGATGGTCTGGCGTGAAGATTCCATCTGGTGGAGTAGCGTGACAATATCAACCAGTGATCTTGAGATGGATGAATGGAATCTGCCGAGATGCAGGCACAGAACAGTGCTACGCACATATCTTCTTGGGCATAGATATCACCATCTTCTCCGGTCATAAAACTATCCGTTTTTCACTGTTCAGATGTTTAATCTTGATGAATGACTGTTTACTTCGAGAAAGACACATAACATTTGTCTGCCAGTTTAAGAACTGTGTCTTCTTACGAACAAATGAGACACACTGGCTACCGTTTTTCTCGGACTCATTTGCCCACAGAGATATTTCCATAATTCTGCCAGTAGGAGAGAGAGAGAGAGAGAGAGAGAGAGAGAGAGAGAGAGAGAGAGAGAAGAAGAGACAGACAGACAGACAGACAGACAGACAGACAGACAGACAGACACAGAGGGAGGAACACGCCAACAGACAGACAGACAGACAGCCAGACAGAGAGAGAGACAGAGTCATAAACACATGGATAGAGTAAAAGATAAATCTGCCCAGTTTCTTTCAGTAAATGAGTAAACCTCTAGCGTGGAGTCCATCACTGACATATGGCAAAGACAAATACCATTCCTCTGTGTGAAACTGAAGGAAACACGTGTCACAAAAAGATGCTGGAGTGAATAACAGGAAATCAGAACGAAAAGAGGACAGGTTCTTCAAATCTTCAAATCAACAGCCACGTCATCTCCATAGACCTTAAGTGACTCGGGTGTGCGCATTAAAAAAAAGTCCTACTTTCTTGTTTAAAAGACAGCATTCATACCACACCCCTCCCCCCTAACTTACCTACCAGCTAGCCTAAGAAAAAAAAAACAACTAAGTGTGGAGCTGCAGGAAGGCTACCCACGTTCACCTTTTCAAGAGGGGTTACCCCCTCCCTATCCTGCCCCAGAACAAGCATTAGGCTAGTCCAGGCCCGCCAACCATTCACACACACTTCCACACGACAACACATACAGTGGCTGTATTTTAAAAGTAAAGTTTGCTGAGCTCCCTCCTGAAATGTGCCAGAGAGGGGGCCTCGGCTGCAGCTGCCGGTAGAGAATTCCAAACTGGAATGGTGCGGTGAAAGAAGCTATACTTCAGAACATCGGTTTTTGATCTAAGGTGGCAGAATTTCTTGGAGTGGTTGGCTCTTGTTCTGGCGGATGCTGGTGTCAGGAACTCCTCTGGCGGAATATCCACAAGGTTGTTCACAGACTTGTAGAACATTATTAGTTGGGCTTTCGTCCTCCTGGACTCCAGGGATTCCCATTTGAGGTCAGTGAGCAGACCAGTAACGCTACAGGTGTAATCATAGCGGTTGGTGACGTATCTGGCTGCTCTCCTCTGTACTGCTTTTATCTGTTTAGTTTTGTCTGCGGTGTACGGGTTCCAGACTGTACTGCAGTATTCGAGGTTGGGGGCGAACTAGGGTCTTGTAGGATTGGTCTTGGTTGCCTGGTTCGCTACCCTCAGGTTCCGCCTCAGGAATCCTATCATGCTGCTGGCCTTTTGGTGGAGCGGTTGATATGGCTGGTCCAGCTTAGATCTCTCGAGATATTAACTCCCAGGTATTTTGATTCAGTTGTTCGTTCCAGGGTGTGACCTTTCAGTTTGTACCTAAATATGATGGGATCCCTGGATCTGGTGCAGGATAGGGTATTGCATTTCTGCGGGTGGAATTCCATACCCCATCTCTTTTCCCACTTGGACAGTGTATTTAAGTCCTCCTGCAGTAACCGGCAGTCGTTCTGGTTCCTGACTTCTCTGTAAACAATACAGTCATCAGCGAACAGCCTAGTTCTTGAGTGGAGTTGATCAGGGAGGTCGTTAATGAAGACCAGGAAGAGAAGAGGGCCCAAAACAGTGCCTTGTGGTACGCCACTGACAACTGGGGCCTGCTCGGACTTAGCGCCATCGACTACTACCTGCTGAGTACGATGGGACAAGAAGGCTCTTATCCATGCCAGTGTCGGTCCTCGGATACCATAGTGGTTCAGTTTCTTAAGGAGACGCTCATGGGGCACTTTGTCAAACGCTTTCGAAAAGTCTAAGATGGTCATGTCAGTTTGGATCCCTTTGTCCAGACTAGAGGCGATCTCGTGTGACAGCGTGAT
>CM065732.1:68694600-68697100 GCA_033310375.1 Conus canariensis
CGGTGTTTGATTACATCAGTTTTCCAAAACTCAACTGAGATGGAAAAAAGGGTTTTGAGAATGAACTTTGTTTTGAGAATGATGGATTTTTCTTCGTTCTTCCTGATCACAGTAATTTCCTTAAGGGCACTGCCATTGAGAGAAATGGATCATTTGGTTGCTGCTCAAAGGGTGGTTGAGAATGAGAGAGAGAGAGATAGAAGAGAGAGAGAGAGAGAGAGAGAGAGAGAGAGAGAGAGAGGAAGACAAGAGAAGACAAGGCAAGACAAGAGAAGACAAAAGACTTAATTTACGAGGATAATACATAAGCACTGATGTCCGTTATTTCCTCCAGTCCTCGCCCTGGGTAGGGTCAACAATGTAAAATAATTACATCCAGTCCTCACCCTGAGTAGGGTCAACAATGCAAAATAATGACATCCAGTCCTCGCCCTGAGTAGGGTCAACAATGCAAAATAATTACATCCAGTCCTCGCCCTGAGTAGGGTCAACAATGCAAAATAATTACATCCAGTCCTCGCCCTGAGTAGGGTCAACAATGTAAAATAATTACATCCAGTCCTCACCCTGAGTTGGGTCAACAATGCAAAATAATTACATCCAGTCCTCGCCCTGAGTAGGGTCAACAATGTAAAATAATTACATCCAGTCCTCGCCCTGAGTAGGGTCAACAATGTAAAATAATTACATCCAGTCCTCGCCCTGGGTAGGGTCAACAATGCAAAATAATGACATCCAGTCCTCGCCCTGAGTAGGGTCAACAATGTAAAATAATTACATCCAGTCCTCGCCCTGAGTAGGGTCAACAATGCAAAATAATTACATCCAGTCCTCACCCTGAGTTGGGTCAACAATGCAAAATAATTACATCCAGTCCTCGCCCTGAGTAGGGTCAACAATGCAAAATAATTACATCCAGTCCTCGCCCTGAGTAGGGTCAACAATGCAAAATAATTACATCCAGTCCTCACCCTGAGTTGGGTCAACAATGCAAAATAATTACATCCAGTCCTCGCCCTGAGTAGGGTCAACAATGCAAAATAATTACATCCAGTCCTCACCCTGAGTAGGGTCAACAATGCAAAATAATTACATCCAGTCCTCGCCCTGAGGAGGGTAAACAATGCAAAATAATTACATCCAGTCCTCACCCTGAGTAGGGTCAACAGTGCAAAATAATGACATCCACTCCTCGCCCTGGGTAGGGTCAACAATGTAAAATAATGACATCCAGTCCTCGCCTGAGAAGGGTCAACAATGCAAAATAATTAAATCCAGTCCTCGCCCTGGGTAGGGTCAACAATGCAAAATAATTACATCCAGTCCTCACCCTGAGTAGGGTCAACAGTGCAAAATAATGACATCCAGTCCTCGCCCTGGGTAGGGTCAACAATGTAAAATAATGACATCCAGTCCTCGCCCTGAGGAGGGTCAACAATGCAAAATAATTACATCCAGTCCTCGCCCTGAGTAGGGTCAACAATGCAAAATAATTACATCCAGTCCTCGCCCTGAGTAGGGTCAACAATGTAAAAATAATGACATACTCCAGTCCTCGCCCTGAGGAGGGTCAACAATGTAAAATAATTACATCCAGTCCTCGCCCTGGGTAGGGTCAACAATGCAAAATAATTACATCCAGTCCTCGCCCTGAGGAGGGTCAACAATGTAAAATAATGACATCCAGTCCTCGCCCTGAGGAGGGTCAACAATGTAAAATAATGACATCCAGTCCTCGCCCTGAGGAGGGTCAACAATGTAAAATAATTACATCCAGTCCTCGCCCTGGGTAGGGTCAACAATGCAAAATAATTACATCCAGTCCTCGCCCTGAGGAGGGTCAACAATGTAAAATAATGACATCCAGTCCTCGCCCTGAGGAGGGTCAACAATGCAAAATAATGACATCCAGTCCTCGCCCTGAGTAGGGTCAACAATGCAAAATAATGACATCCAGTCCTCGCCCTGAGGAGGGTCAACAATGTAAAATAATTACATCCAGTCCTCGCCCTGGGTAGGGTCAACAATGCAAAATAATTACATCCAGTCCTCGCCCTGAGGAGGGTCAACAATGCAAAATAATGACATCCAGTCCTCGCCCTGAGGAGGGTCAACAATGCAAAATAATGACATCCAGTCCTCGCCCTGAGGAGGGTCAACAATGTCAAAATAATTACATCCAGTCCTCGCCCTGAGGAGGGTCAACAATGTAAAATAATTACATCCAGTCCTCGCCCTGAGTAGGGTCAACAATGTAAAATAATGACATCCAGTCCTCGCCCTGAGGAGGGTCAACAATGCAAAATAATGACATCCAGTCCTCGCCCTGAGAGGGTCAACAATGCAAATATAATCATCTGCCCTGATAGTCAACAAGCAAATATACATCCAGTCTGCCCTGAGTAGGGTCAACAATGCAAAATAATGACATCCAGTCCTCGCCCTGAGGAGGGTCAACAATGCAAAATAATTACATCCAGTCCTCGCCCTGAGTAGGGTC
>CM065732.1:68699600-68702100 GCA_033310375.1 Conus canariensis
AATATGTTAAAGTGGATTTGAATAAGTCAATTCTAGGAACAGGGACATGAAGTTTGGGTAGAGTCCTTGAGGAATTTATTGAGAATCTGTGAACTAATGTTGAGGGTTCCTTCCCAGACACAATCTTGTGCATTATGATCCCTTTGTTGTTTTCTAATCTCAGACTTATGGGGAGAAATTGAATCTTTTTATAGTCTGAGTCCAGGAGACTACTGCTTTTTAGGAGGACTAATTTGAGTGCTCGCTTGTGTAGGCTTAGCAATGGTTTGAGGGTGTTAGCTCTAGCAGAGTCCCATAGAGTAGACCCAGAGAGAGAGAGAGAGAGAGAGAGAGAGGAGAAGACAGACAGGAGACAGACAGACAGACAGACAGAGACAGAGACCGAGACAGATATACAGAGAGAGGGAGAGAGACAGGGACCGACAAGGGGAAAGAGACACAGAGATAGACAGAGAAAGGCAGAGACAGAGAGACAGAATAACAAAAAGTCTTTGTGAAGAAGAGAGGGAGACAGACAGACAGGCAGAGGGAGAGAGAGGGTGAGAGAGAGAGTGAGACAGAGAGAGGGAGAGAGAGAGAGAGAGAGAGAGAGAGAGAGGAGTGTGTGTGTGTGTGTGTGTGTGTGTGTGTGTGTGTGTGTGTGTGTGTGTGTGTTACAGGTGAGTGCGAGTTGGTTTGGGGGCTCTAATAGATTTCGTGCCTGTTCAAAAGAGGCGGTATATAAAAAGTCAATAAATCACAGCCGAACAGGAGCAACTAAACTGCATCGTTCCTCGAGACTACCCCCAGTTCTATGTGACACAAACAGCAAGACCCGGAGTGAGCGGCAGCATTGTCCAATCTGTGTCACTCCCACACGCAGCGCCATTGTTGACAAGTGATAGCAAACTTGTTCAAGCTTTTACACATGATAGTGAAATTGATTAGCATGTCTGTGATGGCTTGTTTGGAGTCGTGCCTTTTACTACTATGTTCTAATTTAGTTATGAACCTTTCTGTTTTCCTTCTGGTTGTAAGATTTCATTTTCGCCCCTCATTTGGATACTTGTCTCTTGATCAGTGATACATCGTTGTTGAATTTGGACGCTGTTTTTTTGTGTATCGTGAATGGATTCTGCCAGGGTCAGTGTCGTGATTGCTGTACGTAGATAACGGGCAGTGGTAGCTCTTCCAATGATTGCTTATAGTATCTAAAAATACTTTCTTTACATTTGATTATTGAGAGAGAGAGAGAGAGAGAGAGAGAGAGAGAGAGAGAGAGAGAGAGAGAAGCAGGCAGATGGACAGACAGACAGACAGAGAACCATAAAGGCATTATACCATGTTTTGGGGTTTTTTTTTTTTGCATTATGCTACCACCACCACCACCACCACCATCAACCACCCCATCTTCTCCTCCTTCCTCCCCTCCCCCCCCCCCCCCACCCTCCGCACTCCTCTTAACCCATCTTGTGGAGATTTTTGTCGTGAATCACTTCAGCATCGATCCACCTTAAAGATGAATGAGCCACACGCAATGTAGGGACAGAGAGAGGAAAGAATGTGAGGTGAGACAGGGATGGTTTTATGGCGGCTGCCTCAGAGGCAGTGGTCTGAAAATGACATGTGTCATAGAACAACGCCTGTGGTCTGGAGGTGGGTGTGTGGTGGGGGGGGGGGGAGAGGAAGGTGGAGAAAGATAGGGGGCAGGGAGAGGCAGGCTGTCGACAAGACGACGCGATTTTACTGTGGAGCATGTCGCCGCGTCCCTCATTCAGTTTTGGGTAAGTGTGTAGATTGACTGGCGTACCACGAGATATATATATATATATATATATATATATATATATATATATATATAATATACTCAATTATACACAAAGCTTGCTCTTGTGTCTTAGATTGAAGAAATAGGGGAGATAAGCATTCATATCTGCAGTGGAAGATAATTCTGCCTAACTAACAGTATGTGCTTGAGTGGGTGAATGGGGAATAATAAATGCTTCTCAAAATGAGCCTTCAGCAAGCTTATGGTCTCCAAGGGGGAGACAATCTCCAATGGGGAGGAAACTCACTAACATATAACCCCTGGTCAGATACGGTATTTCAAAACCTGATTGTTTCTCCTCAGTGACCGCAGAAAGTGGTAACTTGACTCCTCTGCCTTTTCGGTTTTAAGAAGAATGCTATCCCAGAGAGAGAGAGAGAGAGAGAGGGGAGAGAGAGAGAGAGAGAGAGAGAGAGAGAGAGAGAGAGAGAGAGAGAGAGAGAGAGAGAATGACAATGACAACGATAATCACAATGAATTTATTGGCAATTGCTCTTTCGGCTCTAATGCCAAGGAAGCGCAAAGATAAATCAAAATGCAGAATTATATCTGTCGACAACCGAGGATAAATGCGAAATCAAACGAGAGAGAAGAGAGAGAGAGAGAGAGAGAGAGAGAGAGAGAGAGAGAGAGAAGAGAGAGAGAGAGATGTGCGGGCTTGCATGCGCATGTGTGTGTGTGTGTGTGTGTGTG
>CM065732.1:68707100-68709600 GCA_033310375.1 Conus canariensis
GAGAGAGAGAGAGAGAGAGAGAGAGAGAGAGAGGAGAGAGAGAGGGGGGGGGGGTCATCCCATGAAGAGGATTTTGCCACTCAGAAGTCATATTCAAATACCCATAAGAGGAGCAAATCGTGAAGTTTAAAAACAGCTATTCATCACGCCCTCAGTTTCATTGAGGATATCTTGGACCAAAATATATATTGAAATACAGAGAGAGGGAGAAGAGAGAGAGAGACAGACAGACAGACAGACAGACAGACAGACAGGCAGATAGACAGGCAGACAGACAGACAGACAGACAGACAGAGAAATGTATGCTTGGGATACAAACAGACAGAGAGAGGAGGTGGGGTGGGGAGGGAAGAAGACGAAGGGAAGGGGGTATGCATAACTCTTTCAGATGATCTGGCATCACGATCCCAGGTAGTGGAGTGGCGTGACACAATCAATCCATGATCGCGAGACGGAGGAATGAAATCCGCCAAGGGGCAGACACAGAACAGTGTTACGCAAATGCCTTCTTGGGCGTAGCTCTCATCATCTTATCCGTTTACAAGTTTCTCTATGTTTTTCAGCTCCCAATACATGAATCTTGATCAATGACTTTTTTTTTTGCCTAGAGAGCGACATCACGAGGTTTGTCTGGAAGTTTGGGACTTGGTGGTGGCGTCTTTCAAGAGCGGATGGGACACACTGTTCACCGGTTTTCTTTGACTCATTGCCTTCACCGTCTCTTTCTACCACTTCTAATGGGGAGAGAGAGAGAGAGAGAGAGAGAGAGAGAGAGAGAGAGACAGACAGACAGAAGAGAAGACAGAAGACAGAGACAGACAGAGACAAGTCATTGACACACACAGTGGTGGTATCCGAGAAGAGTATGCCCTATCTCTTTGGTTAATCAGAAACATGTAGCATGGATCCTTCACTGATCTATGGCCAAGACAAATGACGTTTTCCTGTGAGAAAGTGGGAAACTCCCTTTTCACACAAATGACGCAGAACTTTGTGAACAGCAGGAAATGGAAACAAGAAGAGGGCAGGTTGTACGAACTGGGATATAAAATTGAACGTTGAACGTTAGAAACTGGAGGGATAAATGAAAATGAGTGACTGATATTTGAATGGTACGGGAAACGACTGAATGAGCGCCAGTAGGCTGCTCTTCGGCCGGCTCTACCTGGGTAGGCAGCCCGTTGAGTGAGTGAGGTAGTGTGTTTATTGTAAAGCGCTTACAGCTTGGTCTGTGACCGAGGATAGGCGCTATATAAATACCCAATATAATAAATAATAATAATAATAACATGACTGAAAAAAGTGTTTTCTTTATCTTAGCAAAATTCTTACGTAAAAATGAAATGGTTACATTTACGAATAATTCACAGATGTCTTGGTACTAATGTGGTGCTGAAAAAAAAATGGGTGTATTGAATACTGACATGTGTACTTTCTGTACCTCGGCTAAGGACAGTATTACACAAAATTATGTTTTGGCATTGTACGGTCATACAACGTTTTAAGAAAACGCTGGTGGATTTAAGAAATAAAAGATGTATGTGTGTAATTAATTTGCAGATAACTGAACCATTAGCTATAGTTGGATTTGACAAAAACATACATATGAATCCCGTATTTCATTTTATTGTATTATTCGCGAAGCACTATTTGCATCAGTGTATAACAGAACAAAAGTCACCCAGACTACAAATATTTCTCAATAAGCTGAGATACATGTATAAGCTGAAGAGTATATTGCTCCAAAAAAATTTGTATATAACGATTTTCTTTCCAAGTGGCACCCATGTATGCCGATGTTAGCAGGCCCAGAATGAATCATGAATGATAATGACATTGTACATTACATTAGTATCGACAGGAGTATAGCTCCCTAGAACTGTTACGTCGCCCAAAACAGTCCCATTGGACATTGTACAGGACTTTAAAGACCAAGATACGTAAACTGTCAGCAGACATTCGGCTTGCTTTTCTCTCTCTCTCTCTCTCTCTCTCTCTCTCTCTCTCTCTCTCTCTCTCTCTCTCTCTCTCTCTCTCCTCTCTCATTTTTCTTTCTTTTGCCCCAGGGCTGGGTGGAGAAAAGCATTTATATTGCTTATCTCATTACCCTAGTAAAATATCATTTCGTTCGTTCGTTCGTTCGTTCGTTCGTTTGTTTGTTCTTTCTCTCTCTTTCTCTTTACCAGATGTAAGATTAAAGATGTTCTAAACTTTTGCCTTCAAAATGTGAAATGGTATTATTATCATCTTCGATATGTCCGCTTTTTTTTCTCTCTATCATTTGTTTTTTTTTTTGTTGTTTTTTTTTAAATTTTATTTCAATTCCATTATGTTGTACTATGTAAACTTAACTTAAAAAAAAACACATGAAAAACAAAAACACAAACACAAAAAAAGAGGGCAGCTTCGTATTTCGCTTTAGTCAAAAACCCCAAATGAAGGCCGTTTTAGCGTTGACGACAAAAAGTGTAAAAAAAATCATATCAATATAAGCGAGAAA
>CM065732.1:68712100-68714600 GCA_033310375.1 Conus canariensis
GCTGTTGGCATTGAGCAGTATTGAGATTTTTTTTTCCACTGAAGAAGACAAGTATTTAGTGCGATCATTTACATATTACACACTTACAGTGTTCTTCATGAGTATGATGAAGATTTGTGATACTGCAGAGAGAGAGGAGAGAGAGAGAGAGAGAGAGGAGAGAGAGAGAGAGAGAGAGAGAGAGAGAGAGAGAGAGAGAGAGAGAGAGAGAGGAGAGTTCTTTGCCGCACTGCCTCGACCCAATCCCAAATGGAGAGCCAATCAAAGAGGCTTTCTTGTGTCACGCTCATTCATTGACCCACGACAAGAATGAATGATACTGGCATCAAACAACACCCACGGGTTGCAGAGCAGAAGGTGGAGCTATTTGTCATGCACTTAGGGTTGTTTCAGGCATTATGATTAAGATATGCAATACAAAATAGCATTACTCGAGAGAGAGAGAGAGACAGACAGACAGACAGACAGACAGACAGACAGACAGACAGACAGACAGAGACAGAGAGACACAGACAGACAGGCAGAAGAGAGAGAGAGAGAGAGAGAGAGAGAGAGGAGAGAGAGAGAGAGAGAGAGAGAGGAATAATAAGTTTGGATATCATGTTCAGGATTATGAGTATTTTTCACAATGGGTGTCATCCAATACGCCCTTCCTACTGCGCTATGTTGTGTGTGTGTGTGTGTGTGTGTGTGTGTGTGTGTGTGTGTGTGTGTGTGAGAGAGAGAGAGAGAGAGAGAGAGAGAGAGAGAGAGAGAGAGAGACCGAGACCGAGACCGAGACCGAGACAGACAAAAAGAAAGAGAGAGCGAGAGAGAGAAACGAGAGATGGAGAAGAGAGAAAGAGAGAGAGAGAGAGACAGACAGACAGACGACAGACAGACAAACTTACAGACAGAAAGACAGACAAAGAGAAAAATAGACAGACGACAGACAGACAGGCAGACTTCTTTGCCCCAGTTTGTCGATCCAGTCACCAATGGCGGTTCCATCAAGAAGGTTTGTTGTGGCACGCTCTGCCATTGATCCGTGAGAAAGATGAATGGCGCGTGCTCCAAACGAGGTGGAGGAAATACGGGGCAGAATCGGAGTTTTGGTCATGCAAACGACAGCGCTCCATATGTCTGAGAAAACGTTGTTCTCTCTCTCTCTCTCTCTCTCTCTCTCTCTCGTCTCTCTCTCTCTCTCCTCCTCTCCTCTCTCTCTCTCTCTCTCTCCTCTCTCAACATGTGTGTGTCGTACATAAGTGTGTGCATGGTTGTCCGCCTTATTGTTGTTGTTGTTATTTATTGACTAATCTATTTGCATATGTAATTACTTATCTATTGGTTTACTTATCATATATATTTGTTATTTGTTTACGTTATCTGTTTATTCATTCATTTATCCATTTATTAATATATTTATTTCTGTTTTATTGATTGATAGATTGATGTACTTATTTATTAGTTTAGCTATTCATTTTGTAATTGTACTCGTCTCCCATTTACCGTTTCTGTTTCTCTCCTGATGCCATTGTATGTCAGTGAACAAATAAACATTCAACAAACAAACAGAAAAGCAACAAACAATCACACAGTCAGATTTCCTCTCTCTGTGTCTCTGCCTCTACAACAAGGAATAAAATGGCGCCTCCTGCTCCCAAATACAACCCAGAAGACACATACCATTTGCTGGGACGACGGGAACAGGTCAAGATCTTCCGCCTGAGGACTGGACACAATCGCCTGCTCCACCACATGCACACAAAATTTGGCATTGGACAGAGTGGAGAGTGCCCTTGTAGTGAGGGACCAATGACAACTGACCACATCCTTCAAGTCTGTACGACGATGCAGCATCCAGGAGAAAGTACTGGCCAACACCGACAGCAGTGGAAGCCAAGCTGTACGGCACCCTGGAGGAGCTGCGACGGACGGCAGCCTTCATCGAGGACACCGGGCTGCTCATCTAACGGGATGGCGAACGAGGAAGAAGAAGAAGAAGAAGTCACTGCCTCTGTTCCCCCCTCTCTTCCTCTCTCTGTCTCTCTGTCTCTGTCTCTGTCTCTCTCTCTCTCTATCTCTCTTCTCTCTCTGTCTGTCTCTGTCTCTGTCTGTCTTTTTCTCTTCTCTCTCTCTCTCTCTCTCTCTCTCTCTCTCTCTCTCTCTCTCTCTCTCTCTCTCTTGTGTTAGATCTTCAATTTTCAAATATGAGACAACCTCATCATCACTAAAAGCAACCTTTGTCCACCTTGAGCACGCATCAATAAATCATTTCCTTCATGCCACACGTCCTCCCCTACTCCTTCTCTCTCTCTCTCTCTCTCTCTCTCTCTCTCTCTCTCTCTCTCTCTCTCTCTCTCTCTTCTCTCTCTCACACACACACAACACACACACAGCGTGCGCGCGCGCGCGCCACACACACACCAAATGACCACACCACCACACCACACACACACACACACACACCACGCACAGCGCACACACACACACACACACACACACACACACACACACACGC
>CM065732.1:68724600-68729600 GCA_033310375.1 Conus canariensis
GCATAATGTATCTGGATGGAAAAAACGCTGGTTTATAACAGCACCATGCAGCTTTAAAAAAAAAAATAGTAAAACTCTCTCTCTCTCTCTCTCTCTCTCTCTCTCTCTCTCTCTCTCTCTCTCACACACACACACACACACACACACACACACACACTCTCTCTCTCTCTCTCTCTCTCTCTCTCTCTCTCTGACCAGACAATGCATTTTCCTCAGCTTTTTAGTATCATTCTAGCCTTGGCTATATTCAGATGTAGCCTAATGAAAAGAAAAGAAGATAATGATATCCCATTATCCATACCTGCTCTCCCCATCTTCCATTCTCCTTCTCCACACTTATTTACCTCCCCTCTGTCATCCTGGTATCACTCTCAGACAATCAGACAAACCAAATCAACTCCTGACCCACGAAAATGTGTCTTGCCACATTGGGTCTCCCCAAAAGCACTGAATCTGTGTGGCAGAAAGGTTTGAGAGTCGCATGACTTCACAGGCTGTCGTCATTGCGTATTGACGTCATTAATGTGACGTCTGAGGTGAAATTAACGTCCTATTGGCTTAATACCCTTTAGAACTAGCTGCTCTCAGACGAATGATGATGTCAGAAATCTGTAATGTGCTACCTGTGTGGAGAATCACCACAAAATGACGTTGAATGGGAAGCGAGGTTGCACTGCGATAGTGGCTACTTCCATGCTTTTCATACTCATTGAGTTTTGTTGTTTGTTGCTGTCGTCGTTGTTTTGGTACTGATAGTGGTGATGGTGATGGTGGCGGTGATGGTCGCAGCAGCTGAAGAGACAGCAGCAGCAGTAATAGCAATAGTAGTGCTAACAGCAATGGCAGCAATGGCAGCAGCAGCAGCAGCAGCAGTTACACACCAAAAATAGAAGTAACAACAGTAGCAAAAAGAAATAGGAAAGGCAGCAGTAGGAAAAGCAGCAGCAGCAGCAGCAGCAGTGGCAGTAGTAGCAGTAGCAGTAGTAGTAGCAGTAGTAGTAGTAGCAATGGCAGTTGTATAAGTAGTCTTAATTGTAGCAGCAGTAACAGCAATAGTAGTAGGAATAAGCTTACTAACAGCAACAGAGGCAAACAAACAACACACACACACACACACACACACACAACACACACACACACACACACACACACACGCATGCACGCATGCATGCACGCACGCACGCGCACACACACACACACACACACACACACACACACACACACACACACACACACACACAAACATACATACTCGTGCGCACACACAGGCATGCACACACCACACACACACGCACGCACGCACGCACGAACGCACACACACACACACACACACACACACACACACACACACACACACACACACACACACACACACGCTATCCTACGGTTAGCTAGCATGCGAGCTGGCTTAATATGAATTATTGAGAGAGAGAGAGAGAGAGAGAGAGAGAGAGACAGAGAGAGACAGAGAGAGACAGAGACAGAGACAGAGAGAGAGACAGACAGACAGACAGACAGAGGTGAAGGGAGAGAGAGAGACAGACAGACAGACAGACAGACAGACAGACAGACAGACAGACAGAGGTGAAGGATATAGGATGAAATATAGATGTTGAAAGAAAAGTTTCGAAACACATCTTCCACACACAAAAGATAAACAAAATAAATAACGCAATAGACAACTAAATAAGTAAAACAAAAATAAATGAATGAAAATACCAAAACAAAAAACACATAAATAAAACTTTCAGAGTTAATGAAAACCCATCCCCCAAGTGTCATGTTTCTTTCTACGTGAACTGCTCTTCACGTTCCCTGCGCGTGCGCGGCACCACTGTTTTTATCAATGGGTGGTGGCGCTTGAACGCGTGCGCGTGCCACCGCTTCTGATCACATGACAGGTCACGTGATATCATTTTGTCTTTGGCTTGTACAGCACGTCACAGTCGGGAGGCTAGCCATAGAGTGACATTCGAATTCCCCTGGATTAGTTTTTATTTATATATATATATATATATATATTTTTTTTTTTTTTTTTTTTTTTTTTTTTTTTTTTTTTAAATCCGCAGCTAAAATTACATACTGGTCATATTGCTTCTCCTACCTAACTTCATACTCTCTTTCCCGTCACTCTGTCCCAGCCCACCTTCGTTCCCCTTTCTTCTCCTCTCTCTGCTCACCTCCTTCCTCCCCCCTCCCCCCCTCTCTCTCTCTCTCTCTCTTTCTCTCTCTCCATTTCCCAGTCTCAAACTACCACTTCTACCCCCTCCACTCCTTCCAGCGGCGATTATGAAAATAACGTCTGATGGGTTTTTTACCCGGAGGCAAATCGGCAGTATATGTGCTGGAAATTTGTATTTTGATTTAATGTGTTGTAAATATTTGAGAGAGAGAGAGAGAGAGGGGGGGGGGGGGGGGGAGAGAGAGAGAGAGAGCGAGAGAGAGAGAGAGAGAGAGAGAGAGAGAGAGAGAGAGAGAGAGAGAGAGAGACCAAACCAAACCAAACCAAACCAGGCCTAACCAGTCTTGTAAATCCATTCCATTGATTTTAACAATGAATGGGGAAAAAAACATGGCGTCCGAACTGTATTACAAAAAAAAAAAAAAAAACAGCGTGATTTGGAAGTCATCTACAGTTAGAAAGAGGCAGATTATTGGTTGAACGTATCGTGCACACAACTTTTGAAGTAATGTGTTTCGTTTTGTTGTTTTTTTGTTGGTGGTGTTGTGGTTATTGCCTCTGTTCTTTCTTTCTTCTTTCTTTCTTTCTTTCTGACTGTCTGTCTTTCTGTCTTTCTTTCTTCTTAATTTCTTTCTTTCTTTGGGTTTTTCTGTCCTTGTTTTTCTTTCTTTCTTTTTCCTTTGTTTCTTTCTACTGTCTGTCTGTCTGTTTCCTTTCTTTCTTCCTTTCCTTCTGTCTTTCTTACTTGTCTGTCTGGCTTTCCATACCTGCATACATGTTGACGTAAGTCTTGCATGTTGATTTTGCCCCTTCGAATGACAAAGTCCTCATCAGCGTGTTCACAGAGAGCGTTGCTACAGCATAGTATAAAAATGGAATCCAATACAACATGGTACAATGCAATGGATAACAAAGCAATACGATGCGATACCACACAGCACGGTACGATAAAATGCTATACTTTATCACACAAGGTTTGCTGTGGCATGTTCTTGCCCATGTAGGCTATATCTCTGGCCACTGGGTTACGTATGGGGTGCTTAGTTGGCGCCTTCATTCATCTATTACCTGTTTATCTGCACGATAAGAATTCGGATTTACTGGTATATTTATCAATAAAGTGTGTGTGTGTGTGTGTGTGTGTGTGTGTGTGTGTGTGTGTGTGTGTGTGTGTGTGTTAATGTGTGTTTGTGTGTGTGTGTGTGTGCGCGCGCGCGCGCGCGCGCGCGTGTGTGTGTGTGTGTGTGTGTGTGTGTGTTAGAGAGAGAGACAGAGACAAACAGACACACACACACACACACACACACATACACACACACACACACACACACACACACACACACACACACACACACACACACACAACATGGCAGAGACACACACAGACAAACAGGCAGACAGAGAATGAGAGAGATGGGTCCTTCAGATTGAAGCGACACATTTCCATCACATCAACAACATTCCATGTGAACCTCTTCCATTATCCCCAAACATGCACGGATCGGCAGTTTCTTCGGACGTATTGGCGCATGCGCCAACGGTTGCATTCTTAAACTCACAAGATCCGGAAAGCGGTCCCGGATGTGACGACTGAAGTGCGATTAATGAGTCTGCAGTTTCCTGTTTGCTTTGACAAGAGAATGAAAATGGACATCCCCAAAAAGCTTAATACCCTATTTATAAAAGTCTCTTTCCGCTTTCCTTTTCTTGTCTTCTTTTTGTACTCCCAGTTCTTAAAGAACAGGCAGTACTTTAGAATGGGAACGAAGAAATGCTGTGTGTGTGTGTGGTGTGTGTGTGTGTGTGTGTGTTGTGTGTGTGTGTGTGTCTGTCTGTCTGCTGTCTGTCTGTCTGTCTGTCTGCTGTCCGGTCAAAATGTGTTCCACTCGCTCCAGACAAAACTACTGGGTCGATCTTTCTGAAAATTTGTAGGTACGTTCACTATGGGTCAAGGATGATGCCCGACGTTCTAGTTTACCGTTACAGCCGTTACTAACGGCTGTAACGGCCTGTAACGCTTTTTCTTCTTTATGGAATATCTCAGAAAGTACTTGGCCGATCTTTGTGAAAATTAGCAGGTATCTTCATTATGGGTCACGGATGATGCCCGATGTTTTAGCTTACCCGTTACAGCCGTTACTAACAGCTGTAACACCCTGTAACGGTTTTTCTTCTTTTTAGAATTATTAAAAAGTACTTGGCCGATCTTCCTGAAAATTTGTAGAAATGTTCATTATGGGTCACAGAGGGTGCCCGATGTTTTAGTTTACCGTTATACTGTTACTAACGGCTGTAACGGCCTGTAACGCTTTTTCTTCTTTATGGAATATCTCAGAAAGTACTTGGCCGATCTTTGTGAAAATTAGCAGGTATGTTCATTATAGGTCTCGGATGATGCCCGATGTTTTAGTTTACCCCGTTATAGCCGTTACTAACGGCTGTAACAGCCTGTAACGGTTTTTCTTCTTTATAGAATATCTCGAAAAGTACTAGGCCGATCTTTCAGAAAATTTGTAGGTATGTTCATTATGGGTCATGAATAATGCCTGATGTTTTAGTTTACCGTTATAGCCGTTACTAACGGCTGTAACGGCCTGTAACGCTTTTTCTTCTTTATAGAATATCTCAGAAAGCACTTGGCCGATCTTTCTGAAAATTTGTAGGTATGTTTATTATAGGTCACGGATGATGACCGATGTTTTAGTTTACCGTTATAGCCGTTACTAACGGCTGTAACGGCCTGTAACGCTTTTTCTTCTTCATGGAATATCTCAAAAAGTACTTGGCCGATCTTTGTGAAAATTTGTAGATATGTTCA
>CM065732.1:68737100-68742100 GCA_033310375.1 Conus canariensis
TCTTCAACGAGACAATTTTCATTCTTCAATATTTTTTTTGTTGTTTTTTGCTTTGTTTTCCCTATGTAGTGCTTCACGTTTATTGTTCCTTTCTTGTTTTAGCAATCAAATAAAACACTGAAAAAAAAATCAACTGACAATGTGTGTGTGTGTGTGTGTGTGTGAGAGAGAGAGAGAGAGAGAGAGAGAGAGAGAGAGAGAGAGAGAGACAGACAGACAGACAGACAGACAGACAGACAGACAGACAGACAGACAGAGACGCAGACACACAGAAACACAGAGACACAGAGAGACAGACAGAGAGAACAAAAACAAGAAGAAAGAAGCTTTTATGGCAGTGTAGTATATTTCTCTTCCTGTCTATCTATCTGTTTCTCTATTTATCTATCCATCTGTTTGTTTATCGAACTATCTATTTTTCTATCTATTTATACACCTATAGAGAGACAGATGGACAGGCAGACACAATATCCTATTCTGCGCAAACACACACACACACACACACACACACACACACACACACACACACACACACACACACACACACACACACACACACGCACGCACGCACGCGCGCACACGTCATGTGCTGCCATGTAATTCAAGGACAATTGGGTTTTAGATGACTCATAGCTGAACAGGGAACAGTTAACCCAGATTGGAAACAAACGGAATTACCAAAATTATGAAATAAAATACAGTAAGATCATAAATATTATTAAAGAAAAAAAACCCAGCAATAACAACAGGAGAACAGTTTCCAGATGAGCCTGTCCACCACGTCTAAAGAATAACGATATCATGTATTCTTGTGACTGTAACTGACGAGGCGTGTTTGAGTGACCTAAAAATCTCTGATCCTTTGGGCATTGTTGTCAATGGATCAGTCTCTCTCTCTCTCGTCTCTCTCTCTCTCTCTCTCTCTCTCTCTCTCTCTCTCTCTCTCTTCTTATGGAGGGCAATAATCATGACGTCATTGTTCAAATTGTTGTGAGAGCTCCCCTCGGAGGTCACGCCAAATCCATTCAGGTCGGAGGTCAACGCCATATCCATTCAGGTCGGAGGTCACGGCCATATCCATTCAGGTCGGAGGTCACCGCCATATCCATTCAGGGACCTTAATCCTTGGCCCATGTAATCTGTTTATTTTGTTGTTCATTTATTTGTCTGTCTGTATAACATTAGCATCGTCAGTGGATATCAAACCACGTAAATTACAACGTTTTTCAACTATTATCTCGAATAGCTGAGACTTCGACCTGATGTCTTCATATTCTTTACTATCAAATATCAAATGTTCTCCGTCTTCTCTCACTTCATTTTCACACATCATACAAAAACCTTCTACAGTACTTTCCAAATCAAACCATCTCTTGCTGGCTCTCACACCTAGAGTTCTACTTCTGTATGGGTGATCACTTATATCGACGAGAAAAATGGGTGTATGATCAGGCCGAAGTGAGGGTAACCAATGCATATAAACATTTAGGGATGGTGTTTACAACACGGTTAAGTTTGAATGCTGGTCGGTCTGAAACATACAGAAAGGGGAAAAAGGTGTAATGGAAATTCTAAGATGTATGAAAAAACTTAACACAACTGATCCTTCTCTATTCTGGAAGACATTCAATTCGCAGATAGAGCCTATCCTAACATACGCTGCAGAAGTATGGGGTCTTGAAGAGAATCATCAGATGGAGAAAACACACTCTTTAGCTATTAAAAGATTTAAGAATATTCCACAGCATTCATCTTAATCAATGGCTTACGGTGATTCTGGAAGATATCCTCTTAATATTCGAGCTTTCGGAAAATGTATCAAATATTGATTAAAACCTACACAGCTGCCAACAACCAGGGTATGTAAACAAGCATATGATATGCTACTCCAACAGAATGAGTTGGGAAACAATAACTGAGTTGGCAATGTAAAGCGAGTTCTAACCACAAACGGATTTGGTATTGTATGGCTCAGTCAAGGGTTGGAGATATAAGGTTGTTTATGACAGAACTTAAAGACCGTTTATATCCTGTTACAAACAAAACTGGCATTCCAAGAAGGAAGAGGGCACAAAGTACTCTTGGTTGCATGGCTTTAGAATTATTTTGCAGCCTGAAAAAATAGTTACCAACAAATGGCATAGGGACTCACTGGCTAGATTCAGAAGTAGAACTCTAGGTCTGAGAGAGAGAAAAGAGAGAGAGAGAGAGAGAGAGGAGAGAGAGAGAGGAGACAGACAGACAGACAGACAGACAGACAGACAGACAGACAGATAGACAGACAGACAGACAGACAGACAGAAACCAACCAACAACAACAACAAAAAAAACTGTTTTGTTTTTCTTCCCATCAACAAAAAGTGACCAAGTGTGATTGGGCTGATGCAATCAGTGTCCATGGAGCTTTGGACCTCCGTGTGAACAATCGTATTGACATTTCTTCCCCCATTCCTTTCAAACTCCATTGGAACAGTCTGGGGCGAAACACGTCACCCACAATCACGTGCACTGCTATATTTGGGTTGTCCACTTTCCGAGGAGACTCAATAATTCATTGTCCAAATTGAATCATAACTAGGTTTCTTTGCTCTACTGTGTTGAACTTGTTTGCCTATTCCCTTGCCGCTCATATACCACGTTTTCTGTGTTTCTCTTTACTCCTGGCTTTTCTACCGTTGTCTCTGTGTTGTCTCTCTGTTGTGTCTGTGCGTGCACGAGCGCGTGCGCGCGCGTCTCTCTGTGTCTGAGTATGTGTGTTTGTGCGTGTGTGTGTGTGTGTGTGTGTGTGTGTGTGTGTGTGTGTGTGTGTGTGTGTGTGTGTGTGTTCTCTCTCTCTCTCTCTCTCTCTCTCTCTCTCTCTTTCTCTGTCTCTGTCTCTCTCTTTCCACCCTCTCTCTCTCTCTCTCTCTCTCTCCTCCCTCCCCCCTCTCCTCTCCCTCTCTCTCTCTCTCTCTCTCTGGTGGTATATTGGCAAGCTTGAAAGCTCTTTTTCCCTTCTTCTTCTTGTCTTTGTTCTTTTCTCTTGTTTTCGTGGCGTGGGAAGGAATGGGTAAGTCATAATGGAGATTTGTTTTCTTTTTTCTGTATACCTCTTGTCAGTATGCGTCCTAGCTGAATGGGTGGATCTCTAGTTTTCAAACATAAGCTTTTTTGTTTGTTTGTTTGTTACTCAGGTAGTAGAAATTCACCTTTAAAAAAATGTTTACAATCCATTGATGATTTGTTGTCTGCTTCCCTCTCCAAGCAGGTTTCACTTGACTATCGTTCTTAAATAAACAAAAACAAACAAACAAACAAACAAACAAAAGCAATGTAATGTTACGTAATGTAATGTAAAAGGATATTTATAGAGCGCTTTACCTCGCAAGAGCCCAAAGCGCATATTACAGAAACATGAAAAAATACTAATTCTAACTCAAAGAACACACACACACACACACACACACACACACAACGCGCAGCGCGCGCGCGCGCGCGCGCGCGCGCGCGCAGCACACACACACACACACACACACACTCACACACACACACACACACACACACCACACCACACACACACACACACACACACACGCGCGAACGCGTCAACACCAGCAAAGACGCGCACAGAGATAAGTGGATATCGTTAATCGGTCCGAGGGAAAAGATGTGTCTTAAGCAAGAACACACAAAGGAACAAACAAACAAACGAACAAGCAAGCAGTTTTGGTGGCGTTGGTAATCTCTTTTTTGAAAAAAACTACCTCTTGTTCCTGGTCAGTTCTGCTGCCCGTTCCATCCAAGGGGCTTCACTCTGACCAGTCTATACACACCACACCAGGGGGCGTCACTCTGACCAGTCTATACACACCACACCAGGGGGCGTCACTCTGACCAGTCTATACACACCACACCAGGGGGCGTCACTCTGACCAGTCTATATACACCACACCGCCGTTGATGAGACATGAGCTAAGGGGTTACAGCCTAACGAACATGCGAGTGAATTATAGGAAAGAACAAAGTGAGCGAGAGGCGCAAAGTTGATATACCTCGCCTGTGCTGAAGTCAGATGCATTGGTTAGACCATGAGCGCCTGTCCGATAGGGTGTGTATCACCACATCACAGTCCGTGCCCATTGCCATCCTCAATGCATCCTAGAGTCAATACGTTACAAGCTTCCTATCCCTGATGCTTCTAACTCTTGCCTACTTCCAGGTCCCAGTCCGTCTAACGCTCTGATTACTAATCACAGGCTTTCTTTTCGCCCTAATCCTAACCCTAACTTAACTTCAAATCCAAACGGCCTCAACGTTCTCTTTTTGTTTCATTCACAGTCCTGGTCGCTAATCCATTTTCCACTAACACCGTTTCCCACAAACTTCAGCCCTTATTGTCAGTGACCACAGGCGACAGCTTTCGGCGTGCATCTCCCCGGCAGACCCAGGGGTCTGGGCAGGGAGTGGACACTGGCAGTGACCACAGAGGGCAGCTTTCGGGATGCATCTCCCCGGCAGACCCAGGGGTCTGGGCAGGGAGTCGACACTGGCAGTGACCACAGAGGGCAGCTTTCGGGATGCATCTCCCCGGCAGACCCAGGGGTCTGGACTGGGAGTGGACACTGGCAGTGACCACAGGCGACAGCTTTCAGTGTGCATCTCCCTGGCAGACCCAGGGTCTGGGCTGGGAGTGGACACTGGCAGTGACCACAGGCCACAGCTTTCGGAGTGCATCTCCCCGGCAGACCCAGAGGTTTGGGCTGGGGGTGGACACTGGCAGTGACCACAGAGGGCAGCTTTGGGTGTGCATCTCCCCGGCAGACCCAGGGGTCTGGGCAGGGAGCGGACACTGGCAGTGACCACAGGGGGCAGCTTTGGGTGTGCATCTCAGGAGTCTGGGCTGGGAGTGGACACTGGGCATTGATTGGCATTCAGGAAGCGCACAGCCCTTCATTGGCTTCATGCCGGGGAGACATCAAGGCTGATCTCGTGAGGCAGGAGTTATCTTCCCTTGTTCCTCT
>CM065732.1:68747100-68749600 GCA_033310375.1 Conus canariensis
CTTTTTCTGAACGTTGTACTCCAACAGTTATCATATCTTCATTTTCTGAACGTTGTACTCCAATAGTTATCATATCTTCATTTTCTGAACGTTGTACTCCAATAGTTATCATATCTTCATTTTCTCAACGTTGTACTCCAACAGTTATCATATCTTCATTTTCTGAACGTTGTACTACAATAGTTATCATATCTTCATTTTCTGAACGTTGTACTCCAACAGTTATCATATCTTCATGTTTTGAACGTTGTACTCCAACAGTTATCATATCTTCATTTTCTGAACGTTGTACTCCAATAGTTATCATATCTTCGTTTTCTGAACGTTGTACTCCAACAGTAATCATATCTTCATTTTCTGAACGTTGTACTCCAATAGTTATCATATCTTCATTTTCGGAACGTTGTACTCCAACAGTTATCATATCTTCATTTTCTGAACGTTGTACTCCAATAGTTATCATATCTTCATTTTCTGAACGTTGTACTCAACAGTTATCATATCTTCATTTTCTGAACGTTGTACTCCAACAGTTATCATATCTTCATTTTCTGAACGTTGTACTACAATAGTTATCATATCTTCATTTTCTGAACATTGTACTCCAACAGTTATCATATCTTCATTTTCTGAACGTTGTACTCCAACAGTTATCATATCTTCATTTTTGAACGTTGTACTCCAACAGTTATCATATCTTCATTTTTTGAACGTTGTTCTCCAACAGTTATCATATCTTCATTTTCTGAACGTTGTACTCCAATAGTTATCATATCTTCGTTTTCTGAACGTTGTACTCCAACAGTTATCATATCTTCATTTTCTGAACGTTGTACTACAATAGTTATCATATCTTCATTTTCTGAACGTTGTACTCCAACAGTTATCATATCTTCATTTTCTGAACGTTGTACTCCAATAGTTATCATATCTTCATTTTCTGAACGTTGTACTCCAATAGTTAGCATATCTTCATTTTCGGAACGTTGTACTACAATAGTTATCATATCTTCATTTTCTGAACGTTGTACTCCAACAGTTATCATATCTTCATTTTCGGAACGTTGTACTCCAACAGTCATCATATCTTCAATTTCTGAACGTTGTACTACAATAGTTATTATATCTTCATTTTCTGAACGTTGTACTCCAACAGTTATCATATCTTCATTTTCTGAACGTTGTACTCCAACAGTTATCATATCTTCATTTTCTGAACATTGTATTCCAACAGTTATCACATCTTCATTTTCTCAACGTTGTACTCCAACAGTTATCATATCTTCATTTTTTGAACGTTGTTCTCCAACAGTTATCATATCTTCATTTTTTGAACGTTGTACTCCAACAGTTATCATATCTTCATTTTCTGAACGTTGTACTCCAACAGTTATCATATCTTCATTTTCTGAACGTTGTACTCCAATAGTTATCATATCTTCATTTTCTGAACGTTGTACTCCAACAGTTATCATATCTTCATTTTCTGAACGTTGTACTCCAATAGTTATCATATCTTCGTTTTCTGAACGTTGTACTCCAACAGTTATCATATCTTCATTTTCTGAACGTTGTACTCCAATAGTTATCATATCTTCATTTTCTGAACGTTGTTCTCCAACAGTTATCATATCTTCATTTTCTGAACGTTGTACTCCAATAGTTATCATTTCTTCATTTTCTGAACGTTGTACTCCAACAGTTATCATATCTTCATTTTCTGAACGTTGTACTCCAACAGTTATCATATCTTCATTTTCTGAACGTTGTACTCCAACAGTTATCATATCTTCATTTTCTGAACGTTGTACTACAATAGTTATCATATCTTCATTTTCGAACGTTGTACTCCAACAGTTATCATGTCTTCTTTTTCTGAACGTTGTACTCCAACAGTTATCATATCTTCATTTTCTGAACGTTGTACTACAATAGTTATCATATCTTTATTTTCTGAACGTTGTACTCCAACAGTTATCATATCTTCATTTTCTGAACGTTGTACTCCAACAGTTATCATATCTTCATTTTCTGAACGTTGTACTACAATAGTTATCATATCTTCATTTTCTGAACGTTGTACTCCAATAGTTATCATATCTTCATTTTCTGAACGTTGTACTCCAACAGTTATCATATCTTCATTTTCTGAACGTTGTACTCCAATAGTTATCATATCTTCATTTTCTGAACGTTGTACTCCAACAGTTATCATATCTTCATTTTCTGAACGTTGTACTCCAATAGTTATCATATCTTCATTTTCTGAACGTTGTACTCCAACAGTTATCATATCTTCATTTTCTGAACGTTGTACTACAATAGTTATCATATCTTCATTTTCTGAACGTTGTACTCCAACAGTTATCATATCTTCATTTTCTGAACGTTGTACTCCAACAGTTATCATATCTTCATTTTCTGAACGTTGTACTCCAACAGTTATCATATCTTCATTTTCTGAACGTTGTACTCCAACAGTTATCATATCTTCATTTTC
>CM065732.1:68757100-68762100 GCA_033310375.1 Conus canariensis
CCAATCAATTTCACCATCTGTGAGGCCTCAGCGCTGACCCCGGTGAAAATGAAATGGCTGATCGTTTGGCCAAGAATACCACAACAAGGAAACTGACATATCTATTCCCTATTCAGATTTGAAACCGAAAGTTAATGATTATGTCAGAGACTTCTGTCAGGAGGACTGGAATACACAGACAGATAACAAACTTTTCCAGATCCGTCCAAACCTAAAAGAGCTCCTCTCATCTACTTCTGCTGGTCTCAAAGAAGAAACGATTTTATGTCGACGGCACACTGGCCATTCGTAAGCTGTATGGTGCATTCCATGTCATGTACCACTCACAAGAAACATATCTTTTAGAGTGTTAGGACTTGCATGACGTAAGGCATAGACATTTCACAGCAGACTCCATGAAAGCCTTGTTCAGAGATGTTCCATCTGATGTGAATTTTTTTCAATTTCTGAAAGAGATTAATATTTTTCATCTGATCTGAGATTTTACAGTGGAAAGATTTTCAATACAATTTGGGGTGTGTTTTTAGAAGATATATTTTAAAGGGCTGTGTGAAGGAATGACTTGTGAGTTGACTTCTACACGGTGACAGCCTTGATGTGGCCCTTTGCGGTCGGCTGGGCTATAAGCAACATTACCTTACCTTACTGACCCCAGCAAGCGAGGAAAGAGGCAGTGTAACTTACACGGCATTGGCAAAGAATTTAAAAAATGATGTCGATGAACTTAGGGTGAGGACGGTAGATAAAACACGCTGACAGTCCACCGTTCGTGCTAAACTGTACTTTCTCCCTGCCTGTGATGTGGGAAATATAAGTGTGTTTTAGCAAGGAAGATTCGCAGCGCAAATTCAGGCTTCACGCTCGCCGTGGAGAACGCTTGATTTTTTTCCTTCCGTTTCGTTACCGTTAGCGACAGTGCTGGTAAACAGCACCCCAGGAGTCCACAGTGTCAGGGAAGAAGCGGGCCCAGACACAAGAGAGGGCTGCATCAGCAGTGTCCCATTCAGACACAAGAGAGGGCTGCATCAGCAGTGTCCCATTCAGACACAAGGGAGGGCTGCATCAGCAGTGTCCCATTCAGACACAAGAGAGGGCTGCATCAGCAGTGTCCCATTCAGACACAAGAGAGGGCTGCATCAGCAGTGTCCCATTCAGACACAAGGAGGGCTGCATCAGCAGTGTCCCATTCAGACACAAGAGAGGGCTGCATCAGCAGGTCCATTCAGACCAAGAGAGGGCTGCTCAGCGTGTCCCATTCAGACACAAGAGAGGGCTGCATCAGCAGTGTCCCATTCAGACACAAGAGAGGGCTGCATCAGCAGTGTCCCATTCAGACACAAGAGAGGGCTGCATCAGAGTGTCCCATTCAGACACAAGGAGGGCTGCATCAGCAGTGTCCCATTCAGACACAAGAGAGGGCTGCATCAGCAGTGTCCCATTCAGACACAAGAGATGGCTGCATCAGCAGTGTCCCATTCAGACCAAGAGAGGGCTGCATCAGCAGTGTCCCATTCAGACAGGACGTTCGCCTTGAGTAATGGCAGCAAAGTCTTCCGCTCCAATGTCACTGACTGCTGAGACAAAGGGGTAGTATCGTGGTTGATGTATAATAAATACATCATACGAACCCCGTGAGAGACATGTAAACAATATCCCTGCCATTTAATTGAGTGAGTGAGTGAGTGAGAATTGAAACTGACTGATTATCTGACCGATTGATTGATTGGTTGGTTGCCTTCTTGCCTGCTTGTTCGATTGATTCCTTCATTGGTTGCTTGGTTTGTTGGTTAGTTGGCTGGTTGGTTGCTGGATTGATTTTGGTGTTCATCTTGACCCATCAGTAGGCAATAGGAAAACATCGATTCGCCCATCTCCTCCTCAGACGTTCTGGTGCTTGCTGCGTTTTTCTGTCTTTTTACCTTTTTTCGTGCAATGCGTCTTCACTACTCACCGATGGCTTAGAAAAAAATTGAAGGCAACTTTGCAATGCGAATCAAACACTGCGCATGCGCGCATACAGGAAGGCGAAGAGGAAGTGGGAGCGGGAAGTGGAGGGGGGGGGGGGGCGTCATTCGCTTAGAACACTGCACATGTTGTTCTGGGACGTTCCACACACTTCACTCGCCGTACGTTGCCGAGGATCGAACCCGCCTTCCCAAGAGTGACAAACAAGTGTCTTAACCACTCGACCATTGAACCCACCCTGCCTTGTTTTATGGTGTTGTTGTCCAATGTTCTCCTCGGTGCATGAGACGAATGAAGTCTCACTGATGTAAAACTGACACATGTTTCTCTTCGGTGCATGAGACGAATGAAGTCTCTCTGATGTAAAACTGACACATGTTTTTCTTCGGTGCATGAGACGAATGAAGTCTCTCTGATGTAAAACTGACACATGTTTCTCTTCGGTGCATGAGACGAATTAAATCTCTCTGATGTAAAACTGACACATGTTTCACCAGTCACAACATCCTTTGAGAGTACATTACTTTTTGTGTACATTGCTGTTTGCTGGTCTTTTTATTGTTGTTTATTCCGTGTCAATTGTTGTGTTTCCGAGAGGTTTATTTTCCATCACCAATATATAAATGGTACAATTAAATAAAACATGAACAAGGAAAAGGATGGACGGTACGGGATAGGATAGTTTGGCAGAAAACAGGAATCAATGATGACATGCACAAAAGTTTAACTGTGCTTGATATGAACAATGACAGGTCACACACACACACCACACCCCACACACACACACACACACCACACACACAACACACACACACTCACACATTTTTCACCACCGCTGAATATAGTATTGAATCGTCCACAGTCTACACATATGTGCGCCTTTGTTTACAACCATTTTCGGGCGGAGACCAAAATGGAGGAGTAGGGGTCAGATGAGTAGTCAGAGGACGCGGGGGTAGGAGGGTGGGGGTATGCTCTCGAATCCCCTTCGCAATCTTGGTGTTAGAGTCCTCATATTATACTTTTCATGTCCAAATTCAACCCTTCTACTTCCACAAACTACATAATACTCGCGCGCGCGCATAGATAGACGCGCACAAGCACACCCATACTCAAATACAGAGAGGAGAGAGAGAGAGAGGAGAGAGAGGAGAGAGAGGGGAGAGAGAGAATCAACAGTGGCCCATGTTTGGTAAAACAAAATAGGAATTCGGAATTCATCTGAAACAAAGATGGGCAAAAAACACCCTTTCTTTTATTAATTGAATTGAAATTTAAATTCCTTTTTTTTTCCAATTTTTTTTACAGGATTAGGCATTTCTCGCTTGGCAGCTTCTGATTGGACTCAGTGACTCGAAGCGCCATCTGTTAGAAACGTCAATTACCCAACAGCCTCTGCGCCGAAAGACAATGACAGGTTTCCCCCTGTCATTTCAATGCGTCACCGCCACCACCCCCCCCTCCCCTAAACCTCCCCCCCAACCACCAAACACACACACACACACACACCACACACACACACACACACAACACACACACACACACACATCTCCACCCTCCTTTCTTCTGTAATGCCTACATGTGTTTTTTTTTAATCCAAAACAACTGCCTGAAAACGGTTTCCCAAGAAATGCATGTCTTCTTTTTCGATGTTTTGTTTTGTTTGAGTACGGTTTTGTTCTGTAGTTTTTTTTTTTTTCTGTCATCAGTTGCATTGGCTTTCTTATTGTTTTTGCTAGAATGATTGCGTAGCTACTTTTTATCGTTTGGAATAAGATATCCTCTAACCTGTGCAAGTGTTAGATAGAAAGTACAATCGCCCTCTCGGTCATTATTACTTGAATGAAACGATTTCTGAAAGATGAACATATTTCTGTGTTGTTGTTTTTTGTCAGTCAACTTGTTTTCTATGAAACTAAGCACAACAGAGAAAAACAATAAATCAAGTCTATTAAATAATTGCTATTGTTTGAGCTAGATTAGTTTTCGTGTGTGTGTGTGTGTGTGTGTGTGCGTGCGTGCGTGCGTGCGTGCGTGCGTGCGTGCGTGCGTGCGTGCGTGCGTGCGTGCGTCGTGTGTGTGTGTGTGTGTGTGTGTGTGTGTGTGTGTGTGTGTGTGTGTGTGTGCGTGTAGCGGGGGGAGGAGGGAGCTAAAAAAAAAGGGGGGGGGGGATGAAAGACAAATGCCTGTTTACCAGAAACCAGAGAACGTTGGAAATAGAGGTGGGTGAATGTTTTGTTTTCTTCCTCTCCTGTCCCGCCCCTACGCTGTCACCTTCACCGCCACTTTTGGCTGAATTGGACACGGAAATAAATAGGGACATTCACCAGTCCATTCGTCTAGTTTCTTATCGCTTCACAGCATTGACCTTCATCAACGTTTGTGCTCCATAATCCTGTCTTCTTCTTCTTCTTCTTCTTCTTCTTCTTCTTCTTCTTCTTCTTCTTCGTATACTCCTTGTTCTTATTGTTCTTGTTCTTGTTTTTTTTTTCTATCTTGTTGTTTTTGTTGTTGGTGTTGTTGTTGTTGATATTGCAGTTGTTGCTTGTTTATTGTTTGTTTTGACATTTTTGTCATTGTTATTGTTGTTGTTATCATTATAGTCGTTGTTGTTGTTGTTGTTGTTGTTGTTGTTCTTCTTCTTCTTCTTCTTCTTCTTCTTCTCTTTCGTCCTCGTCGTCCTCGTCGCCCCCCTCCCCTCTCTCTCTCTCTCTCTCTCTCTCTCTCTCTCTCTCTCTCTCTCTCTCTCTCTCTCTCTCCTCCGTGTGTGTGTGTGTGTGTGTGTGTGTGTGTGTGTGTGTGTGTGTGTGTGTTTATCAAGAGGAGTTCATTCAGTACACCCTGTTGCCCCAAGGCTATTCCACACCAATAAACATTCTCTGCTGTGCCTTTTGGAGAATGTTCGCATGCATAGCAGATAAACTCTTCCTAATAATGACCCGCAGCGACGGAAACTGACGTTCATATGTCATGTAATTTGTCTGTTGTAGCTCGGAAGGAAGTCAATCAAATATGAAAATGAGATGGAAAACTGA
>CM065732.1:68777100-68787100 GCA_033310375.1 Conus canariensis
TTACCGTAAACAGATAATTCGGTATTTGTCTAAATTGCTTAAAGGAAGAATAGAAGGAAAAGCGATCACTAACATCCATTCGGGTGTACCATTCTTGAAGATGACAATCAATCAACCGATTTCTAAATTCTAAGAGAAAACCTTTGACATTGTAAACGTTCTGGTTTTCCCATACATACCCAAAGCCATAGCGATTTAACGTAGAGCAAACTGATGAAACCCAGTTGTTCTTGCCTCGATGATGCAAATCATATAACGTGATGTAAGCTTTCTTAGGAAGGCGATTGTCCGGCATATTAACGACACGTAACCAATACTTGATACATTTAGTATAATTGTTTATATAGAGTGGATACCGACCAGTTTCTCCGTAGACTAAGGCGCTGGGTGTTTTTATGGAAACATTTAAGAATCTCTTGAGTGCAAACAAATGTACTTTTTCAATAATTGAGTTGTTTGCAGTCAAACCCCATACTTCGGCACCATAGCTAAGCATTGGCTGGACTTGACAGTCGAAAAGTTTAAAGAACAATTTCGGGGAAAGACTTTGAAACTTCCACAGTAGTTTTATAATATTGATGACTTGACGTTTTGCCTTGGATGCTAAATCCTCAAGGCAATGGGAAAAAGAAAGACCCGTGGAAAAGATAACACCTAAATATTTATACTGATTAACAATTTCTAGTTGCCTACCGTCGTAGAACCATCTTTCCCTTGAGGCGATATACCCCCCATTTCTAAACACAATAACTTTTGATTTTTCTAAATTTACGATCAAATCGAGTTTTTTTGCTGTGCTACACAAAACATTTAGTTGCTGCTGGAGACCAATGACGGTAGATGCTACGAGTGCAACATCGTCGGCAAAAAGCATAATTAGTATCTCTATGAAGTCTGGTAATAAGGGAATACCATGTTTACCGTATTGAATTATTTCTTCAGCAAGCTCATTGATGAATAGCGAAAATAAAACCGGACTGCATATTTCTCCTTGCTTCAGACCCCGGGGACACATAAAAGTGTCAGTTAAATCTCCCCCCACTTTAACCCTAGCTTTGACATCTGTGTATATGCTTTTAAGTGCATTGTACATCTTACCGTTTATACCTTTTTTCTTTAAGATTGACCAGAGTTGGTTTCTATCTACCGAATCGAAAGCCTTTTTAAAGTCAATAAAAGCAACGTATAATTTCTTGTGGTTAGATAGTTGCTTTTGTACCAGAGAAAAAAGGGTAAATATATGATCAGTAGTACTATAATTCTTTCTAAAGCCAGCCTGCACATCGTTTATTACATCACAATCTTCAATCCATTTTGTTAAACGCTTGTTTAATATGTAAGTATATAATTTTGAACTAATGTTTAAAAGAGAGATACCTCTGTAGTTGTCTGGGTTGTTTATATCACCCTTTTTGTGCAAAGGTTGAATCAGAGCTTCGCACCACATAGAAGGGAAGATGCCAAAATCAAAGAGTTTGTTGAAAAATTTCTTAAGGAAAAAGAGAATAGTGGGGTACAATATTTATAAAATTCCCCAATTAGTCCGTCTGGACCTGGTGCTTTATTTGATTTTAAAGCCTTAACTGAATCAAGAATTTCCCCTTCAGTTATACAGACATCCAATTCATCAACGTTACCATCAGCAACAGGAAAATACTCAGTTTGAAGTTCCTGAGAATTAGGACCAGAAGGAATAAGCTCATCATTAAAGACTTGTTTGAAATGCTGAAACCATTCTTCATTGGATATTGTGTTTGGTACATGAGAACTACTTTTTAAAGACCTTACAGTGCTCCAAAACCGCTTAGAATCTTTGGCGTTTTCGTTAAGTGTATTTAAAACTTGCTGTCTATATAACTGCTGCTTGTCTCGAAGTAAGTCTTTATACTCGTTTCTAATTATAGAATAGTTAAGTCTCAGTTGAACAGCATCGGGGTTGTCATTAACTTTCACCCGACTGTACGTTCTCAATGCTTGTCTCACCTGACGGCGTTTAACATAGCACTCAGAGTCAAACCATGGGCTGTGCTTGATGTTACCTGTGACAGTTTCTTTACACATTATTTGACCAGCCATAAACAGACCTTCGTTTAGTTTCTTCAGTGCACTCTCAAAATTGACATCAATCAATTCAATTGCTTCATTAAAGGTTGAATTGACCTCGTCAGACTGAAGTACACCGATAAAATCACCTTCTTTTGCTGGATCCCATGCATATTTTTTAAATTTGGTTACCTTTAACCTTTTTGAAACCGTCTCCTGATTCGGACTGGGAAGCATTAGTACAAATTCAACAGGCATGTGCTTTGATTCTACCCGTGGGGTTACTTTCAATTCACGGCACAGTGGAACTAAGGATTGGGAGGAAATAAAATAATCAATAACACTTGCACCATTGTGAGCGATATAAGTGTAATCCCCGCTTTTATCACCAGGCAGAAAACCATTTAGAATAACCAACTCAAAATTCTGACAGATGATAATTAAATAAAGACCAAATTCATTAGTGGAGCAATCTTTTGATACACGAGAAAAGCAGTCATCACCGGTGGTATTTTCATTTATCAAGTCACCTAAATATACGGGTAGTTCTTGTGCGTTCAGCCGACCAGTTCTTGCATTTAAATCGCCGAGGATGATCACTGGAAGATCACCCGCTTGTTCAAAAGTATCCATCAGACATTGTTCAAGAAGGGAAACCCCATTATCAATCTCGGTATCTGCATAATAAACACTGTTAGCAGGGGGCAAATAAATTCCAATTAAAAGAACGTCAAGATCTAGAGCTTTAAGGTGGAGAACAATAGTATGGTCATATTCCACTGTAAGTTGTTTGACTAGTTTGGCATATGTCTTTCTTACAAGAAACACGATCCCTCCTGACAAACGTGCAGTAACAGCATCGGTTAATCTGATTCCAGGTGAAAGAAAAACTTCGTAATCCAAAAAGAGAAAAGAAGGAAATGTTCTTGAGAACGTTTCCGTCAAAACAACAAAATCGAACTGAGATATATAATTATTTACATCAGGGTCATAAACTGACGATACACCCTCAATATTATAAGTCAGAAAGGAGAGACTGTTTTTCTGACAAGTCTTGACACGGGCACGGCCGTTATCCTAGGTGACTTCATTGTAAGAAGGACACGGGGGCAGCAGGGAAGCACAGTTTTGTTCATTGTTACGTCCAGGACTACCTCTTGAATGGGCCCTTAAAAATCTTTCTGTGAGCTGTGTCTGTCTGGTTCGTACTCGACTGCGAGTACAAGGACCGGAGCCAGAGAACTGGCCCTCGGTTTCACTGACCATCGACACCTGCCACGGAGAGGGCCTAGGGTTCTCCACCACCTCGGTACTGTGACTCTCGCCAGTGTTGAGACCCTCTGTCACTGTACCTATCACACCCTTGGACTGGTTTTCCACGTCGTGCGGAGGGTTTACCAAGGACACTCTCTGTTTTAATAGAGTCATGCTGTCATCAAGAACGTCTGGTGAATGTGATGGCAAGGTCGGTAGACCCTCTGATGTAGGGTCAGTCACTCCTGCTAGGTGCGGGTCCATGCAATCCTCAGTTGTTGTAGGAATCGACGGATCCCCACTTTGAGAAGAATCAGGACTGCAACCATGGCGGCCTGGGGACGCCTCAAGCAGGTTGCTTTGGTTTTGATTTTGTTTAGGACATGTAACAGTAGTCCCACTCCTGGGAGTACTTGTCCTGAGCAGGGTGGGGAATTCTTGCATGTTGTACATGGGAGGGGGACGAGAAGAAGACGACCAGGTTTGGGTAGAAACAGACAGCGAAGGGGGAAAGGTGGTAGTGGAAGGTGGAGGGGGATGGGTAGAAGTCAAGGAAACAGGCGAACGGGTGGAAATGGAAAATGAAGGAGAACAGGTGGAAGTGGAAGGCAGAGTGGAATGGGTGGAGGTAAGTGGAAGAGAGGAAGGGGTGTGACTGGAAGGAGGCAGGTGACGGGTGGAAGAGGAAGGTGGGGGGTGACGGGTGGGCGCGGAAGGTGGAGGGTGATGGGTGGAAGAGACAGGGGTAATGGGATGGGTGGGAGAGGAAGGAGGAGGGGGGTGGGTGGAATTGGAAGAGGAAGGGGGACGGGTGGAAGTAGAGGGTGGAGGGGGGCAGGTGGAAGTGGAAGGGGAAGGGGGACGGGTGAAAGTAGAGGGTGGACGGGGACGGGTGGAAGTGGAGGGTGGAGGGGGACGGGTGGAAGTGGAGGGTGGAGGGGGACGGGTGGAAGTGTAGGGTGGAGGGTAACGGGTGGAACTGGAGGGTGGAGGGCCGGGGGCATAGGAAGTAGGATGGCGGACTGGGGGTGACCTATGGCCGGCAGAGGATGGCCGTGGGGATTTGACTGGGGTGTGGACATCAGGCGCATCTCTATTCTGAGAGCGATGCCCAGACTGTGCCCTCTGACCAGACTCATACTGACGCTGGTTCCCACGGCCTTTGGCTTTTCTGAAGTGGGGGGATCGCTGTTCTCGGAAGCATAGCCGACCATTTCTGTAGTACGCCGTCTAGAGAGAGAGAGAGAGAGAGAGAGAGAGAGAGAGAGAGAGAGAGGGGTCACATCCATATCCTTCACAAGAATACGACATCGAAAATAACTCAGTTGTTCTCTTGAGGAAATGTATCAAGCCAAATCTGATCGAGGTTATTGTCCACTCACATTCTTCACCAACCACAGGCTCACTTCATAAAACTTTCCTTCTATGATCCCATAAGCTGAGCCCATGACATGAAAACGCTTTGCATTCTTTGAGTGCGCCACAGTGTATATTTTCCTGGGTTAGTCCCCTTTTGTCTGTCCTGATGTCTTATGTGATTACTTGTACTATCTTTATATCTCACTTCGTCGTTGTCTCTCAATGAATTCTTATACTTTTCATACAGTCTTGTTCTTTTTAGCTTTTACTCCTTATTGCTTGATCTCCAAGGCCTCCCTCACTCTCCCTTCATCCCTCTATAGAAAGGTATTCACAACTTAACTTGGCTCTCTCCCCCTCTCCTCTAATCAAAACATATTCACGTACCTTGACTTTGCTCTGAACACCGTTTAATAATAACCATATAATCTCTCTCTCTCTCTCCTCTCTCTCTCTCTCTCTCTCTCTCTCTCTCTCTCTCTCTCTCTCTCTCATGAACTCACTTTTGCACGCACACTGAACGCGCACACACATACACAAACTCACCTGCTGACATCCTCACACAAGAAAAATCCAAGCAAACGAAAATGCTTGTGGACAGCTTCACAGTGTGAAAGTGGAGACAGACAGCAAGAGGAAGTCCCATATAATGAGGTATCATTAGCTTCCTGTCTACCTTGCCCGGCCAATCCTTCCTATCATTGACCGAAAACTTTTCTCGTTAAATTATTTCACTGTCATTAGAACAGAAGTTCTTTAACTTTGTGTATGTTACTCTTTCTTTTTTTCCGGAGTTACGAAAATGCATGACAGACCTGTATGCATGTGTGTGCGTGAGCCTGCGCACGCGCACGCATGTGTTTGAGTGTGTATGTGTGTGTGTGTGTGTGTGTGTGTGTGTGTGTGTGTGTGTGTGTGTGTGTGTGTGTGTGTGTGTTCTCGTACGCGTGCCCAGGAGCAAGCCTGCTCGTTTTCATCCACTCATGATAGAGCGTGCATTCGAATTAAATGTTGACTACAACACAAGCCCAAACAACATGAATGACACCAAACAATGAAGGTGGATTCAGTAAATAAGGCCTGGAAGATTCACAAGTGACAACGTAAGACCAAAGGGGATTACAACAGCCAGGGCAATTATCAAGAAACTTCAAGTGGTATTATAGTCACTGCCTCACATAGAGGCCGGTTTTTTTTTTTATACAGCTGTATTGAAAAGAAGCACATAGACAACAACTTACCCACCGAAGTGGAAGACAAGTGACTTCGAGGTTATAAAAAATAAAGTATTATAATTGATATGGAATTAATATTATGGTGTGTCTACTTTCAAGACATGATGTACATTCTAAGTAAGTCACTAATGCATAGTGTGTGTGTGTGTGTGTGTGTGTGTGTGTGTGTGTGTGTGTGTGTGTGTGTGTGTGTGCCTGCGTGCTTGCATGCGTGCCTGCGTGTGTGTGCACGTGCATGTGTGTGCGTGTCTGTGTGCCTGTGTGTCTTCCACAGACTAACCCTCAGCCTCCCAGACCGCGCCGCCAACCCTTGGCTGACCCCTCCATCCCGGTTCTTTTGGGCGCCCCCTACAATTGGCTCACCTCCACCGATGACGACCGACGCAGTCAGGTGGCCGCCTACCGACGCTCCGAAGCTGACGACGACTTCGTAGACCTGAAGGACGAACCGTTCAAGAGATCCTCTGCGGCCTTCAGGAGCTTCTTCGACGGGGACGACGACCTGGAGGAAGACATGGACGTGGACAAGCGGCAGTTGGACTACGTGGGCATGGGGATCATCAAGCGGCCAGTCGACCTGGTGGGCTCCAGGCTGGTCCGGAGAGGACTGGACAGAGTTGGGGCCGGACTGATCAAACGGTCCATTGACCATGTGGGATCTGGACTGGTGAAAAGACCCATTGATCAGATCGGAGCTGGACTGGTGAAAAAGCCTTTTGATCAAATTGGAGCCGGACTGGTGAAAAAGCCTTTTGATCAAATCGGAGCTGGACTGGTTAAGCGACCCATTGATCAAATCGGAGCTGGACTGGTGAAAAAGCCTTTTGATCAAATCGGAGCTGGACTGGTGAAAAAGCCTTTTGATCAAGTCGGAGCTGGACTGGTGAAAAAGCCTTTTGATCAAATCGGAGCTGGACTGGTGAAAAAGCCTTTTGACCAAATCGGAGCTGGACTAGTGAAGCGACCCATTGATCACATTGGAGCCGGTTTGGTAAAGAAGCCATTTGACCAGGTCGGTGCAGGGTTAGTTAAAAGACCCATTGACCACATTGGAGCGGGATTGGTAAAACGACCCTTCGATCAAGTAGGCGCAGGATTGGTAAAACGACCCTTCGATCAAGTTGGCGCTGGATTGGTGAAACGACCCTTTGATCAAGTTGGCGCTGGACTTGTAAAACGACCCTTCGATCAAGTAGGCGCAGGATTGGTAAAACGACCCTTGATCAAGTTGGCGCTGGATTGGTAAAACGACCCTTTGATCAAGTTGGCGCTGGACTTGTAAAACGACCCTTTGATCAAATCGGCGCAGGATTGGTAAAACGACCCTTTGATCAAGTTGGCGCTGGATTGGTAAAACGACCCTTTGATCAAGTTGGCGCTGGACTTGTAAAACGACCCTTTGATCAAGTTGGCGCAGGATTGGTAAAACGACCCTTTGATCAAGTTGGTGCAGGACTGGTAAAACGACCCTTTGATCAAGTTGGGCTGGATTGGTAAAACGACCCTTTGATCAAGTTGGCGCTGGACTTGTAAAACGACCCTTTGATCAAGTAGGCGCAGGACTGGTAAAACGACCCTTTGATCAAGTTGGCGCTGGACTGGTAAAACGACCCTTTGATCAAATCGGCGCAGGATTGGTAAAACGACCTTTTGATCAAGTTGGCGCTGGATTGGTAAAACGACCCTTTGATCAAGTTGGCGCAGGTCTTGTAAAACGACCCTTTGATCAAGTTGGCGCTGGACTTGTAAAACGACCCTTTGATCAAGTTGGCGCTGGACTTGTAAAACGACCCTTTGACCAAGTTGGCGCAGGACTGGTAAAACGACCCTTTGATCAAGTTGGCGCAGGACTGGTAAAACGACCCTTTGATCAAATCGGCGCAGGACTTGTAAAACGACCCTTTGATCAAGTTGGTGCAGGACTTGTAAAACGACCCTTTGATCAAGTTGGCGCAGGACTGGTAAAACGACCCTTTGATCAAGTTGGCGCAGGACTGTAAAACGACCCTTTGATCAAGTTGGCGCAGGACTTGTAAAACGACCCTTTGATCAAGTTGGGGCAGGACTGGTGAAAAGGCCCATTGATCAAATCGGAGCTGGACTAGTAAAGAAGGGAATCGATACCATAGGAGCAGGGCTGATTAAACGGGAAGAATATGACGAAGCGATGGACTCGATCAAAAGGGGTCTGCAAATTCTGGAAGACGATTTCAGCAAGAAGTCTCTGGACAGCATCGGCATGGGACTGATCAAGAGAGGGCTGGAACAAGGACTGGAGTCGGACAAGGCCGTGGATCTGAACCTCATCAAACGAGGATTGGACAGGCTGGGCTCTGGGCTGATCAAACGGAGCCTGGACAGAATAGGGATGGGTCTCATCAAAAGAGGCATCGACCACATCGGCGCTGGCTTGATCAAGAAGGATTCAGACAAACGTTTTGACAGTGTGGGAATGGGGCTGATCAAACGAGGTCTGGACCAGATCGGAGCCGGATTGATCAAACGAGGATTGGACACTGTGGGCATGGGACTCATCAAGAGAGGCTTGGATCGGCTGGGATCAGGCCTGATCAAGAAACCCTTCGACGGTGTCGGATCGGGACTCATCAAAAAGAGCATCGACCCGGTCGGCGCCGGTTTGATCAAAAAGGACGCGGACATCGATCTGGACAAGAAACAGCTGGATTACCTGGGTTCCGGATTGATCAAGAGGGACGAGGACGAGCCAGACGTCACCAGCGACTCCCAGAACAGCAAATCCGAGGACGTCGTCAGCGATCAGGATGAAGAGAAGCTGGATTCCGCCAAGAGAGGTCTGGATTACGTGGGGTCCGGACTCATCAAGAAGGACGACAACAACAACAACAACAGCAACAGCGTTGGTGAAGAGGACAACAAACGCGCACTGGACTACGTGGGGGCCGGACTCATAAAGAGAGACCCAGAGACAGCGGAATCAGAGTCTGCCTAGGGTCAACCACTTCGGCCAGGCTTTGTCCAGAGTCTGCCTAGGGTCAACCACTTCGGCCAGGCTTTGTTCAGAGTCTGCCTAGGGTGAACCACTTCGGCCAGGCTTTGTTTCAGAGTGTGCTGCCCAGGGTCAGCCACTTCGGCCAGGCTTTGGTCTTAGGCTTTATGCACATACACAGACACATTCCTCCCTTCGTGCAACGTCAGCAAGAAGCAGCAAGGCCACGGACAGACTACTGTGGCTGTTAACAAACGCAGTATTTTTCCCTCTCTTTGCCTCCTCTAAGGCGCACAACTGCACCCCGTCTGTTCTGCCACTGTCAGGAAACAATGAAAGATGTGGTGTTGTCTGTTAGCATGCATCGTCTCGTAAAGAGAACACAACCACTTTGTTTTCAAACCGTCATCTTCTGTTTGTAAGATTAGTCACTATTTGGTTGTCTGAATTAGAAAAGCTTTTTCTTTTGTTTGCTTTTTGTTTCCAAGAAAGTGAAATTCAAAAGGTACAATGAACCCTTGCTCCCCTTCAATCAGAATCCGTATTTCTATCCCAGTAGGGAGCATAATGTGATAAACTGGCGCCATTTTGCTTGTTGCAAGCTAGTATATCCGTTATTTCAATATTTGTCGCAGCTGCCATTCGTGACCTTGACACAAGAAATGAGGGCGATTTTCACAGTGCTCATTTGTTCTCTCCATACATATTTGCAACAAACAAAAAAACGGCAAAGAACGAATAGTTTTTCTTGGTTTGTTTGTTTGGTATCTTTTCTAAACACTTCTTTTACGTGTTTGGATCCATTCACAAATTCTACCATTCTGGTACTGTTATTTACCTTTTTTGTCAAGGCACTCAATGTCTTTAAGTTTCGCTGGCTTTTTTTCTTATGAGAAAATGATTCTAAAATCCAAATTAAAGATTATTTGATTTGTAAATTAGCTGAAAAATAGAGTTGTTGAATTATTATTGTTGTTTTTTTTAATGAGTTTGGAAGCACCCAAATTATCTGCAATAGAATAACACACACACACACACACACACACACACACACACACACACACACACACACACACACACACACACACACAGAGTTTGAAGCCGCTATATAAAGTAATGGCTCAATACACAAGCTTTCAAG
>CM065732.1:68792100-68794600 GCA_033310375.1 Conus canariensis
TGTGAAGTCTTTATGACGATTCCTTAAAAGTCTTCGTTGAGAGCTAGACATGTACAACCCTTTCTTCCTTTCTTTCTTCCTTCTTTCCTTCTTCCTCCTCTTCCTTCTCCTCTCTCTCTCTCTCTCTCTCTCTCTCTCTCTCTCTCTCTCTCTCTGTTTCACTGTCCTTCTCTCTCTTTCTCTCTCTTTTTCTCTCTCCCTCCCTCTCTCTTTTTCACAGCTGTTGAGACAGTATTACCAAATGTTCTTGACTGTTTGAAACAAAGTAGCTAACAGAAAAGAAACCTTGTAAAAGGAAAGTGCAGAAGGAAAGCTTTTGATGAGAAAGTATTTGCTGAAGAAAATGTTCCAGAAGCTGAAACAAGTGACTAGTCGTGTAATGTAAGGCGCGAAATAAGGAATGTACGCTAAGACCTACGTGGCAAATTTAATGTAAAAAATATCCCATAAAAGGCAACAAAGCAAAAGAAAGTTTGCCACTAAACAATTTTTTTTTAATAAAGAAAACTTTAAACAAGATAGTGGTTAATTAAGGATGAAACACTTTTGATCCGGGAAAAAAAACAACAATTGCATTGATAGAAACCCGAGCTAGACAGCGCCATCCTCTCCAAAAGGAGCGCGGTGTGCTTTTTTGAGCATTGTTGATTTCCTCTGAGAAAGTTTTAACTGGATTCCCGAGAAATCGTTCAAAAGATTTCCAAGAGGTTTCAAAGCGTGTGGGTGTTTGGATGGCAGGTCTTAATTACATAACAACTACGTACTGTTATTCGGAAGGTTTCCAAAACGTTTCAAAACATGTGGGTATTTAAACGGCAGGTCTCAATAACAAGATAACCACGTACTGCCATCATTTGTGGTGGTGGTAACCATTCCTTGCGGATGGCGAGGGTATAGCTTCCATCGTGAATGTTCCTTCTCTGCTAAACTGATTCTGCAAAGTAATTTTCCGGCTACGTTTCCGTTTGTGAGCAGCTTCTCCGTTCCATTTCCTGGACCTTTCACTGAAAAGGTTTAGAAAACAACAACAACATTCAACAGGATCTCGGACCATTCTACAGGATCTTAGTGAAACACGGGTCGTGGCGGGTTGAATAAATGCTGGACGAACAACGAATATGACTGGACTGGGCAAAACGCCTCTGCACACAAGACTTAAAACACAGGGTTCCTGAAACGTCTGACCGTATAAGTAATTTTACACTACGCTTAGGTGGCAAGAAACATGTCAATACAATAATCATAATGATGATTTTTGGTATGCTATTTTTTGTCTTCACATTTTCATGTCCTAAACAAATGAAAAATGGTTGATTTTCCGAACGATATGAAGCATCGGTGATAGAAACAATAATTCATACAGGTAATAAACGTACACGAAGTCTACCTTAAAACATTCAAACATGTTTGCTACTTCTGAATTTAATCCAAAAATGTCCAACAGCTACATCCATAGACACACTCTCTACTGGTCACATTCCACATCTTTGTTAACCAAAGAGGGAATTTCATCTCCTCGAACCGACCATTTTTTTTCTCTACCTTAACGTTGTTCTTGAAGTTTTTCCTTCTGTCTTCGCTCCCATCCTCAAACACCATCCCAGTTGTACCGGGGAGGGGTAAAGGAAAAGAGACACAAACATCTGCAGCCGGCCTTACTCCTCCCTGGGGTCCACCTATCCCTAAACAGGCCACGGGGAGTATCACAGCGCACGAAGCAAAGGAGAGCAGATCATGTTTCCTTTGATTTCTTTTGCTTGATTGCACCAGCAAGAATCACGTGCCCGTGGCAGGTTAAACGCAGAATGGTTTTGTTCGTTGTTTTGTTTTTGACAAAAACATCTCAAGGATGAAGTCTATTTAAAGCTAAAGATCATATTCCCATCAGACTCTCTCCTGACTCCGTCAACTAAGGAAGATTCAACTTTCTTCATCTCCCAAAGAGGCAGAATGCAGACGGAACTTGATGATCAGGTAAAAAAGATGAAATAAAAATCCGACCAGTTGCACAATTTGGTGTCTGGGGAAAAGGATGAAAAGAGAGGAAGGGTGAAGGGGATGAATTCTAGGAGAGAGAGAGAGAGAGAGAGAGAGAGAGAGAGAGAGAGAGAGAGAGAGAGAGAGAGAGAGAGAGAGAGAGAGATTTAGTCGCGACAAATGATGCATGCACATAAAGGAAATGCCCTTCAACCTTTTCATTGGTGACTGCCACCCACAAGTTGACTCCTTTCCAGATTCAGGAGCCTTCACCAAGTATCACGCCGCCAGGTGTTGGCAACAGGAGTCATGAGATGCAGCTCCGCCTCAGGCTTGTCTGCTTCATCCCTGCTGGTCGGCCTTGTGTCTTCATCTTCGTGTACTACTGAACGAGAATGGTGCTGGGAATGATGCCATCTGAGAGCTTGTGGTATGGTCAGAAAGTTTACCAAATGGAACATAAGTGACTGCGGCAAAACTTTCTCAGTGGAAATATTGGAACAAATGAGCATTACAGACTGGA
>CM065732.1:68799600-68807100 GCA_033310375.1 Conus canariensis
CATATTTCAGAAGAATATAACAGAATGGGTTGGATTCTTACGTCAAAAATCTTAAAGAACGTGCTTGCATTCATTTCTTTATATTTCTGGAAAACTCGATTTAACTCCACAACAGCTTTCTTACCCTTGGTCACGAAATGCTCTGTACCTAATTTAGCACTGATTTTTGTTGTGAAACAGAAACCCAGATAGCAATAATTATTAACTACTTCCAATCTTAGGCCATTGAAATACCATCGCTCGCGTTTTCCAAGAAACCCACCTTTCCTAAACACCATTACCTTAGTTTTTTCAATGTTAACAGTTAACTGCATGTCATCACAACAAGACTTCAATACATTTAATTGGTTTTGTAAGCCCCATGGAGTTGTAGAAATTAGAGCTACATCATCAGCAAAGAGCAAAATAAATATTTCCATAAGGTCTGGCAATAAATGAACGCCATGTCTTCCTCTTTCGCTCATATGATCTGCTACCTGGTTGATAAATATTGAGAACAATGTAGGGCTCAACACGCATCCTTGTCTCACACCAATCGGGCATTCAAAGAACTCAGATATATCAGAATTTGCACGAACACATGAAAGTAGGGATTCGTACATTGCTGTTAAAGACGCAAAAAACTTCCCCTCTACTCCTTTACTTCTGATGCAATCAATTAACTTATCGTGTCTAACCGAATCGAAAGCTTTTTTAAAATCCACAAAAGCAACATACAATTTTTTACCTTTTTTGCTCAAACACTTCTGAACAATCGCATACAGATTGAAAATCTGGTCAACGGTGGAGTAATCTTTTCTGAACCCAGCTTGGCTTTCTGATAATAACTGATTGTTTTCCAACCATGTGTACAATCTCGTGTTCAATATAGAAGTGTAACATTTGGATAAAATACTTAGCAAAGATATACCTCTGTAATTATCTACATTTTTCGGATCTCCCTTTTTATGAATTGGAATTATAACTGCTTTTGACCAATCTTTTGGATAGATGCCTTTATCAAAAATTGAGTTGAACAGCTTTATAATAAAAGAGCGAACCTGTCTACCGCCATTCTTCAGCATTTCAGCTGTAATTCCATCTAATCCACACGCCTTTCCCGACTTCAGTTTATCTATTGCTCTATTTATCTCCTCTTCCGAAATACTTCTGTTTAAAACATGGTCCAGATGATCCGTTAAATCTATTTCTGGGCCTAAGTAGCCAGTATGTGCAGCTGTGTCAGTTTGGAATACAGCCTTGAAATGATTAACCCAATCCACCGTTTTTATGTTATTCGTGGATTTATCTCTGTTGCCATGTCCCATATTTTTAAGCTGTTTCCAAAAACATGATGGATTCAATAAATTATTGGCAAGAGATTCTGCTTTCAACTTCCTGAACTCTCGTCGTTTAGTTTTCAGTAAGTGCTTGTACTTTTTCCGTTCTTGGACGTAGATCAGTTTGTCTGTTATTTCCTTAGTTTTTCTAAAACGGTTCAGCGTTCTTCTGGCTTCTTTTTTTAGCTTGATCACATTCTGTGTCAAACCATTCTGATCGCTTGTTCTGATCAGAACGAGATTTAAAGGACATGCACTCACTAGCTTCAGTTAGGCTTTGAACAAACAGTGTCAATGCATTATCAACATCGGAATCCAACAAATTAAAAGCCAATATAAGTTTGTTCTGTATGTTATTACTATTCAGCCTGTTGACAAAAATATCCTTTTTGTCATCGTTCCACCTGATTCTTTCTATTGAACTACTTTCATCTTTCATCATTTGTTCATTGCATGCTTCAGTTCCAACAACCTTCAGATCAACTCGCATTACAAATGGCAAATGATCTGAGTCTACAATACTTTCGACATCAACTGCAGCAATATCAATGAATAAAAATAGTTCACTTGATGCTACAAAGTAGTCTACTGTACTACAGCCTAGAGATGAGATATAAGTGCAGCTATCATCAAAATTCTTTTCACGTAGACCATTTAAAATAACACAATCGAATATATTACAAATTTCAAGCAACTGGTTACCAAAAACATTTATAACACTGTCCTGAGAATTTCTACAAAATTCATTTACAACAGAGGCATTTGGGCCGATGAAATCTATATTATCTTCTACAGAAGAATAATTACAACACCCTGTTCTGGAATTGAGATCTCCAGTTAACAGAATGTAGAAATCATTGTAGGAGTGTTGAAGGTCTAATATGATTTGTTCCAAAACTTCCAAACCAAAACCATCGTATTGGTCTTTCCAAAACACAGAATCATGTGGATGAATATATGAACAAATTAGCATTATATGGCGATCAGTTGAAAACAGATCTTTATGAACTTTAATAATGACAGCATGAGGGCTTTGTATTTGAATTTGTTCAACGTACTTTTCAAATTTCTTCTTAATCATAACAATTATTCCACCAGAGTATCGACCTTGATGGGAAAGCTTCTTTGCTTTTATCGAAAAAATTTTGAAGTTACCAAACAATGGGGAATTTAAATCATTTGCCATAAATGTCTCAGTTAGGCATATAAAATCGTGTAACAAAAGAAAGTTGGTAAACTCGTTATTATCCAGTTTTGGTAGAAGGCCATTGACGTTGTAATTGAGAAATTTTACTTCTGATTTATTTATATTATCTATATTATTCACAATACTACTTTTCTGCTCTTTTTCAGCCGATCTATCAGCCCTCGCAGATTGGGAGGTTTCATCGTCAGTACTTTTGCTCCATGATACTGTGGCCCGGCCGATTTCCTATTTTTTGTTACCTGGACGACTGTTTGATTTGCTGCGTTTACAAGCCTCATTTACCTTGGAGCGATCATTAGATGATGCTCTCAACAGAGAATCGAGGATGCTGCTTTGACTGCCTGTCCTCTGTGACATAGCTGATTTATTTGGACAGTCTGTTTGTCTGAGTGAGGCAGTTCGTCGAGGTGGCCTATCCTGTATAGTTGTCCTTGATGAGACAGCATTGTCTTGTTGTTTATCTTCATGGACTGTTGTACCTTGAGTAGTTTGTATTTCTTGCATTTCTGACAAGCCAATGTCGGTGCATGTATCTGTCACAGTATCGTTTGGATTGTCAGCTAGAACCGAATCAGTCTGTGTCGATATTTTGTCTGTGTCATCTTGGCCGTCACAATGTGCATTCGATTCTCTGTGTTCATCCGTCTGTCCCTGTCTGTCGGTGTTAGAGATTTTCTCGTCTGTAATCTCTACTCTGTTGTCTATCAATTCTTGTCGTTGTGGATTGAGTCCTGGCTTTGTGCGTGGGCATCATGAACATCGTTTAACACCACACCATCCTTCATGCCAGTTTTGTCTTGGATTTCATCAGCATGGAAATCTTTGTTCTCATCGCACAGAGCAATGTCATCATTGTTATCGACATTCCTTTGAAGCACAGTTTGGCACCCTTCTGTTGGTTTAGAGACAAGACAATCTCTGTTATGACTATCCTGGTCACTATTGTTGGTCTTCACTGGAGTGTCAGGTACTTGAGTGACGTTCTGCACTCTCAGACTGCTCGGGACTGTGCTGGGTGGTCCGTACCTCTCAGATATTCTGCTGTTCTGGTCTTTCACAAACACTGTCCTCTTGTATTCAGCCATACCTGGACCTCCTTGTCTCACCACCTCGCTAAACAAGCGGTTGCCTGGCACCACAGGCACTGCATGTCTCTGGCTGTGACTCCGGGATGAGGGACAATTCTGATGTTCCTTGTTTCTGATAGATCTGGTGCCCATGTGGTTACCTCTTGTTTCCAGATTTGTGTATGAATGAGGCTGAGATCCGGTGTTGATGACATGTTCCTGGCTGTTGTCGGTGGATGACTGGTAAGGAAAGTCGTTTTTATCATATTCCAGAACCAAGCGCCTGGTGTGTCTGGCTGATCGGTCACGGCTGTCACTCCTGTGACCTTGCACGTCGGTGTACTGGGTAGAGTCATGGAATTGCCGTCTTCTGGGCAGGGAGTACCGTCGATCCCCACCATCATGGTGCTGATGAAGATCATGATGCTGGTGAGGATCACGGTGCTGGTGAAGATCCTCCTTGTACCGAGCTCGTGTTGACTTTCTCTCCCTCACTTGCAGTTTCCCATTGTAAATATAAGCAGTCTTTCCCAAACTGCGATAGTAGTCAACCCTATCTTTCTGGCGAGTAGTAAGATCTGATGATACTCTGATGCCATCCTGTCTCATGTTATCTCTGATTTGTCTGTCACCCAATACCGCCATTTTGTCGGCCCATCGGCAAAACTGTACAAGGATTGGACGAGGGTCACTTCCCTGAGGACGAGGTTTTCCTAGGCGGTAGGCCTTCACAATGTCTTCCTGTCGCCAGGTGCTTGCAGAGTCGTAATAGTTTAGGGTTTCTGTAATAACTTGTATTGTCGTGCCGTTGTCCTCTCTTCTGTACTCTTCAACATTGATGAAAATAAGATTGCACGCTCTTGAGTTTTGTTCAACGTTTTCAAGTTGGTTTTCCACTTTGTCTAGTCTCTCCATCAGAATCCGTCTATCTTCTTGTAGATCTTCTATGTTCTCTTTGTTTTCTTCCACACACTCTTTTACCTGACACATGTCACTCAGAATGCGTTTAAAGTTGTTATCTATGCTTTGTATTTTTTCGTCCATATTGTTCTTTATGTAAGCAGAATGCATTTGTAGTTCATGTTGCATTCTTTTAAAATGCCAGTCAATAAACTGAATAATATTTGGCTGTAGATCCGGATGCGACATTCTGTCTGGCGCCTATGTTACCTTCCCGATAAACTTGACCACGTCACAACAGTACTTGCACAACAAAGTTTACACACGGATCACGGGAACGCACAAAATAACAATTTCACATACCTGTGTAGCGACCCAGATAGCTCCAATATGTTTACCTACACAACTTCCAGAACCAGAGCTGAAGGAGGTGACGACCTCTCTGCCAGCCAGAGACGCCAGTACAGTCACTACCAGCCACAGAGACGCCAGTACAGTCAGCGGACAGCCAGTGCTCGGAACCATCCGTGTTTTAGTGCACAGAGCGACACATGGGGGGCCGGTCCGACATCGTGGAGCACAACATGGCAGTGAAGAGGGGAATGCACAATAATCCAGCACAGGAGTCACACTAAAGCACAACACATCGTAGGATGACCAGTGTGAAGATCACAATGCATGGAGTGGGCCGGTAACAACACAAATAGGCGGGATGTGATCAACGAAGACTGCAGCACAGTCAGTCACATCAGTCCATCCAGAAAATTAATCACATCACCGGCACATTTTGGCACAAATTTTATATCTTCGTCTGCAGAATGATGTCAGATTTACAAATTTGCAGAAGCAGAAGTCGATTGCACTTACTATCGCGCGTAATTAAGCAAACAATTAATAATTTACGCAGAGCGGCAAAAATACACCCACCACCAACTCTTGAGAACAACTCAGTCAGAGAGAGAGAGAGAGAGAGAGAGAGAGAGAGAGTAGCTGAATAGAATTGAGTCTACTTACAGAAAACAGGCAGAAGAAGTGATAAAAAAAATGGCTACAAAAAAGACAGAGGAATGTGATCCATGGACATTTCTCAGACACTGGTTTCCCACTCAGCGCCATCTGCAGCCTGTATTAACGAAATACCGTTCATGCACAGCGGAAACCATGGCAGCACAGACACATTCGAAAATACTACCCAACCTCCCTGTAATAATTACAAAAATGACATCTGCCTGCAAATCAGGAGAGAGAGAGAGAGAGAGAGAGAGAGAGAGAGAGAGAGAGAGACAGACAGACAGACAGACAGACAGACAGACAGACAGAGACAGAGACACAGAGAGAGGCAGAGACAGAAAGGGAGTTGATCATAACACACAAAGCACAGACGTGAAAGAACCTGGTGAATTCTTCTTCACTTAAATGCCCCAATAGCCAACTCCTCAAGGCACCAGCAAAGCATTCCTCTTTGAATATCACCACAAACATTTAAGCATGCAATGAAAGGTAGAACAAAATTATAACAAATTTAAATCCATACATGAATTGTTGACCTATGTATGTGCAATTCAATGACTTCACTGTGCCTACTTTAGATATGAACAAAAAAAATTGGGATCCATTTTTAGTTGCTGATTCTGTTTGTTTCATAGACTTCTCTTCCTTCAACAGAACAAAACTTCTTTCCATGGGTCTGAAAGGAGTTTATAACAAAACTTCTTTCCATGGGTCTGAAAGGAGTTTATAACAAAACTTCTTTCCATGGGTCTGAAAGGAGTTTATAACAAAACTTCCTTCCATGGGTCTGAAAGGAGTTTATCACAAAACTTCTTTCCATGGGTCTGAAAGGAGTTTATAACAAAACTTCCTTCCATGGGTCTGAAAGGAGTTTATAACAAAACTTCCTTCCATGGGTCTGAAAGGAGTTTATCACAAAACTTCTTTCCATGGGTCTGAAAGGAGTTTATAACAAAACTTCCTTCCATGGGTCTGAAAGGAGTTTATCACAAAACTTCTTTCCATGGGTCTGAAAGGAGTTTATAACAAAACTTCCTTCCATGGGTCTGAAAGGAGTTTATAACAAAACTTCCTTCCATGGGTCTGAAAGGAGTTTATAACAAAACTTCCTTCCATGGGTCTGAAAGGAGTTTATGACAAAACTTCCTTCCATGGGTCTGAAAGGAGTTTATAACAAAACTTCCTTCCATGGGTCTGAAAGGAGTTTATGACAAAACTTCCTTCCATGGGTCTGAAAGGAGTTTATCACAAAACTTCTTTCCATGGGTCTGAAAGGAGTTTATCACAAAACTTCTTTCCATGGGTCTGAAAGGAGTTTATCACAAAACTTCTTTCCATGGGTCTGAAAGGAATTTATAACAAAACTTCTTTCCATGGGTCTGAAAGGAGTTTATAACAAAACTTCTTTCCATGGGTCTGAAAGGAGTTTATCACAAATTCATTATTCAGCGAAGTTTCGCCTCATCAAGAATCATCGTCACTATGCATAACCAAGTCCATCAAGTCCATCACATCTGCTGAGTGTATAGCATATGAAAAGAACAAAAGGTACTGACAAGATATAGCAGGTATATGAAGGATACCGAGCAGATGCGTGGACAGGGCAATTAGATGCCCGGAGCAGACCTGACATATAACTGGACATCGCGTAGAAGATGTATGACATGCGCCTTACCAACACCTAGTCACCGCTTCCAGTTCCTCCTTCGTATAGCCGTGTGTGTATGTATTCAGTCATAAATGAGTAAAATCACCGATGATTAGATGTCATGGTATATGTTCGTGCAGAAAGAGTGACATGTAAATGAATATGGTCAGCCACCTGCCCCCAGGGGAGACGAACGAGGAGATTGTGGGTGGTGCATTGGTTGAAATCAAATGAGAGCAAGTGTCCGCACAGGTTGCTGTTGGTTGTGTGGAAGGGTGACAGGAACAGGAACCATAGCACACAACAACAACAACAACAACAACAAAAACAGATTGAAACACACGCAGA
>CM065732.1:68814600-68819600 GCA_033310375.1 Conus canariensis
CTTGTGGGGAAGGGTCAATGCGCCTGGGCACAGTAAGGTTGTGGGGTGAAACGTGAGGACAGCAACAGAGCGCTCGTCTTGCTTACAACGATCTTGAGGAGTCAGGGCCTGGGAGCGAGGGATGGAATGAATCGACTCAAGACCTGTAGACCAAGTCCTGTGGATACCGTCTAGCACGAAAGAAATCCACCATCTTGTGTGCTTGATGCTCAAAGTCTTGGTCCTCACTGCAGATGCGACGGAGCCGTTGGAACTGAGCCTGTGGAATACTGTCTTTGCAGGGTTTGGGGTGGCTGGAGGTGTACAGAAGGTAGGAATGGGAGTCTGCCTCCTTGTAGAAGATGGTGGTGGTCAGTCTTGGGTGGTCAGGCTCAGGATGGATGGTGACAGTGATGTCAAGGAAAGAAAGGGAGATGTCAGAGATGCTGTGGGTGAACTTCAAAGCAGGGTGGAAGGTGGACAGAAAGTTGATGAAGGTCTGGAGGGACTCTTTTCTACATGTTGCCACTCCCAGGATGTCATCGATGTAGCGTCTGAACAACGCTGGAGAATATCCTGTGCACTGCCTGAAGGCTTGCTCCTCAATGTAGCCAACGAAGAGGCAGGCAAAACCGGGACCCATTTTCGTGCCCATGGCCACACCACTGCTCTGCTGGAAGTGATCCTTTTTTTAAGGAAAAGGAGGTGAGGGTCAGGAGAAGTTCTGTCAAGCGGAGGACAGTGGGAATATGGAGTTGAGGGAGTCCGATACAATGGTTACAAACATCAACTCCACATGCAGAACAATTATCACAGACAGAGAGAGAGAGAGAGAGAGAGAGAGAGAGAGAGAGAGAGAGGGGGGGAGAAAGAGAGAGAGACAGACAGACAGACAGACAGACGGACAGACAGACAGGCAGACAGAGAGAGAGGCAGCCAGCCAGACAGACAGAAACAGAGACAGAGACGGACAGATAGACAGACAGACAGACAGACACATAGTTCAAGAATTGTTCCCTACGTTCACTTCTCTATAAATAATGATTCCCGTCATTACGCGACATACTTTCATCCAGTGCTTTCTTCTCATTCTACATCTGGACCTTTCAGGGGCTGCCTTGTGCTGCATTGTCATTTGGAGTCTTTCCTGACAGAACTGTCGCAGAATAGATATTGTGATAGAACTGTCGCAGAATAGATATTGTGACAGAACTGTCGCAGAATAGATATTGTGACAGAACTGTCGCAGAATAGATATTGTGACAGAACTGTCGCAGAATAGATATTGTGACAGAACTGTCGCAGAATAGATATTGTGATAGAACTGTCGCAGAATAGATATTGTGATAGAACTGTCGCAGAATAGATATTGTGATAGAACTGTCGCAGAATAGATATTGGTGTAATCTCCTTTTGACACCAATGGAAGATTGACGAACTTAGCTGTGTCCCACAGATACGTCTGAATCAACGGACGAAATGCCTCTGGGGAGAATAATTTGTCAAAGATTTCTCTATTGATAAATGCATGCAGACTCAAACACATACACACATTATGCCAAATAGTTTTTGCTTAAGACATATTGGAAAGCAAAGATGTGAAAGAACAGATTAATCTCTCTCATTTTACCTTATTAAGTGCACATGCGGACATAAACATCGTGGATCAATGTGCCTGTCAGGGAAAAAGAAAATCTTAACTCGCAACGAGTATCATATAACATGCGACAAGTTTCTTGTCTTTGCTAGGCTGGGTCATTTGTAAATTTTGTTTTAAAACCATTAAGTTTAAGTCGGTGGATCAATGAAGTCATTGACCTTACCCTACCCCGACTCCCTACACCCAAGGAAAAAAGTAATAAAAATAAAGAGGGGGGTGGGGGGTGGATGGTTTATAAACACGTCGTTCAGGTCATCCAGGACGGAGAAGCAATCAGGCTCCGCCACAAAATGATGGTGAAGCATGTTGTTACTGGAGAAGTAATCAGGCTTCGTGACAAAATGATGGCCAAATAATGTTACAGAAGAAGTATTCGGCCTCCACAACAAAACGACGGTGAAAACATTTTGTTTCAGAGAAGTATTCAGGCTCTGCTGCAAAATGACGGAGAAAACATGTTACAGGAGAAGTATCCACGATCCACAGCAAATGATGGCGAAAACATGTTGTTACAGGAAAAATATTCCGAATCCACAACAAATGACAGCGAAAGCGTGTTGTTACATGAGAAGTATCCAGGCTCCACAACAAATGATGGAGAAAACATGTTGTTACAGGAGGAGTGTTCAGAATCCACAGCAAATGATGGCAAAAACATGTTGCTACAGAAGTATCCGGGTTCCACAACAACATGATGGTGAAGACATGTTGTTACAGGAAAAGTATTCAGGCTCCACAACAAAATGATGGCGACGACAGTTTGTTACAGGAGAAGTATTCACGATCCACAACAAAATGATGGTGAAAACATGCTGTTACAGAAGAAGTATTTGGGCTCCACAACAAAATGATGGCGAAAACATATTGTTATGGAAGAATTATTCAGGCTCCACTACAATGATGGTGAGAACATGTTGTTACAGGAGAAGTATTCAGGCTCTACAAGAACTGTTGGCGACAATATGTTGTTACAGGAGAAGTATTCAGGCTCTGTAAGAACTGTTGGCGACAATATGTTGTTACAGGAGAAGCATTCGGGCTCCAGAACAAATGATGGCGAAAACATGTTGTTACAGGAGGTTCTGTAACAAATAATTTTGAAAACCTGTTTTTGCAAACATGTATTCAGGCTCTGCAACAATCGATGTTGAAAACATGTTGGTACAGGAGAAATAGTCAGGATCTTCAAGGTACTCTGGCTCCACAAAAAATGGTTGCTGGCGACGTGTTACTGTAAACTGTTCAAACCCAGTGGATGTAGTGTCTGCAATTTACTTATCCAGAATGCCTCCCGCTGCAGTCGTTTTTGTTTTGTGTCAGAGTGCACTTTCTCTATTGGTAGGCATTTTATGTTGGAGAGTGAGTGTTGTGGCCTGTTGAAGTGTGATGTGATGTGTGTGCCCGTGTTCTTATTTATGTTTGATCTGTGTTGGTAAAACCTTGTTTTGAGACTGTTTGTCTCTCCAACATATTGTGCGTCAGTGCACATGTCACAGAACAGAAGGTAGATGATATTGCGTGTTTCGCATGTCATTCTGTTGCGGAGCCTGAACAACTCTCCCGTTCTGGACGATCTGAACGAATTGGATTCTATAAGGTGGACCTGACACAACACACACTTCTGCGTCTCACATTTGTAGGATCCAGGACAGTCGTCAACAGGAGCTGGTAGGCAAGAGGGCATGAGCATAGTCCTCAAGGAGTGGCAGTTCCTTTCTGCCACTAAAGGGGGTTGAGGGACTGCTTTTTTTATCCTCTCGCTGTTGGTGATGAGGCTGTGATGTGGCTCTCGTGTCCAGGATCTCAATGGTTGGTTGGCAGGGTTGTGCGTCACGATCAGAGGTGGGCGAGGTTCTGATATTTGTTTTGCTTTGTACTGGAGCGCCTCTTGTCGGGGAATCCGTCGGACTTTTTCTGCTGCTGTTTGGACAACGTTTTGCTTGTAACCACGTGCCTGGAAGCGTTTGGACATTTCCCGGACCCTTTCTTCAAACACAGCATTGTCTGAGCACAGTCTCTTAAGCCTCAGGAACTGGCTGAATGGAATGCTCCTGTGTACATGTCCAGGATGACATGATTGGGGACTCAGATAAGAATATATATATATATATATTATATATATATATATGTAGGCCTCCGTCGGTCATAGCTGACCATGGATATAGTATATCCGACCTAAGATTTATATCTGTCCGGGCTGTCTGCTCTCCCAAGCAGTGTCGCCTGTAGCTGTAGAGACCGATACAAGAGTGACAGTCTGTCGCAGTGGTCACATCTGTATGTTGACACTGGTTTGTTGGCTGTTATCCCCTTTCTGCGGGCTCGCTTTTCTGCTGAAGCAGCTGTCAGTTTGTCTCCGCCAATCTGCAGCTGTTTCTTGAGAGTGCTTCTCCAGCTGTTGCGGTCTGCTGCGAGGTCCTCCCAGGACACAGTGTTGATCTCAAGCGCCTTCATGTCTCTTTTGCAAACGTCTTTGTATTTCAGCTGTGGGTGGCCAATGCATCTCTGCCCTGCAGCAAGCTCTCCATAGAGGACGTCTTTTGGGATGCGACCATCCTCCATGCGACGAACATGGCCCAGCCAACGCAGCCGACGCTGTCTCAGCAGGGTATACACGGTAGGGAGGCCAGCGCGAGACAGGACATCTGTGTTGGTCACCCTGTCTTGCCAGGAGATGACAGGTGTACGCTGGAGGCTTCTGAGGTGGAAGGAATTGAGCCTTTTCTCCTGGCGAGCATGCGTGGTCCATGTCTCACTGCCATACAGCAAGGTGCTGAGAACGCAGGCGTTTTGCACAGCCATCTTTGTCTTTGTGATCTGCTTGGGATTTGTCCATACTCTTTGTGTGAGGCGAGCAAGTGCTGTGGCTGCTTTTCCAATCCTCTTGTCGATCTCATTAATTCATAATTGCAGCGTTGACAATCTTGTCTAATCAAAAAATAAAAATGAATAGATTAATGAACTAGTAAGTAAATAGATAAGTAAATCAATAAACAAATAAACAAACAAATGATAAATAATACAAAAACACCTGAACCACTGGGAGAGAAGGTGTCTTCAGCTACATATACACAAAGAAAAAAGTTAAGCACCCCCTTATATTTTCAACTGTCAGAATTGACAACAACAATGTATGACCCCAAAATTTTCAATTTTGTCAAGAATGGTGTGTCATTGAAAGGATAAAACCAGTCAGGTGTGTATGTGAAGCATAGTCATGGTGTGGCATGCACGTGCATTACGGTTTTTGAAATGTTTAAAATTGAGGTTTGGTGAGTCATCCAGTTTAGCAATCACAGTTGGTTTTAAGAAAAGATATTCTTTGCAAAGAAATATGGTGCGAAGGAGGATAGCAGAGGCC
>CM065732.1:68824600-68827100 GCA_033310375.1 Conus canariensis
GATTTTGTCCTCACACCGCGGCGCTTCAAATCAAGCATCAATGAAGCAAAGACGAGGACATACCCCGGAGCTGATATAGGCAGCGACCACGATCTCGTGCTGCTCACAATGAAGATCAAATTGAAGAAGAAGTACCAAGCTGCGCAGCCACGCATCAAGTTTGACCTGGAGAAGCTAAAAGACCCAGAGATAGAAGAGGCATTCCAGGCACAGCTCGGGGGGCGGTTCGCGGCACTCAACCTCCTGGACAGTGACATCAACGACCTCACAAACAGCTTCAATGAGGCAGTCCGTGAAACAGCAGAGGAGGTACTTGGGCGACAGAGGAAGAAACACCAAGCATGGATCTCAAACGACATCCTTGACCTCTGCGACAAAAGAAGATTACTGAAGAAGACGAAAAATTCCAGCCCTGAACAAGCCTCACAGTATCGAAAAACCAACAACCTTGTAAGGAAGGAAATGATTGAAGCCAAAGAACAATGGATCAATAACCAGTGCGAGAACATCGAGAAAGGCATGGAAAAGGGAAACAGCAAACATGCCTTCACCACACTGAAAAACCTCACCAAGACGCAGCAAAACAGATCGTCAGTCATCGAGGATACCTCAGGCGAGCTGCTGACAGAAAGCTCTGCTGTTTTGAACAGATGGACACAGTACTGCCAAGAACTTTACAACTACCCTATACAGCCAGACGACAGTTTGTTTGAGGGGGACTCAACACCATCAAGAGAATCCTCACCGCTACCAGTGATGAGAGAAGAAGTGGAAGAAGCCATCCGCAGCCTTCCAGCAGGGAGATCACCTGGAGCAGACAATATTCCAGCAGAGCTGCTCAAACATGGAGGGAAGGAATTGGTCACTCTAGTAACATCGATTTGTCAGAAGATCTGGGAGACAAAACAGTGGCCCACAGAATGGACTCAATCACTCATCATCCCCTGCCCAAAAAGGGGAATCTACGCCAATGCCAGAACTACAGAACAATAAGTCTCATTAGCCACACCAGTAAAATCATGCTCAGAGTCATCTTGAATCGACTGAAGAAAGAGGCGGAAGAACACCTGGCGGAAGAACAAGCTGGATTCAGGGCAGGCAGAAGCACAGTAGAACAGATCTTCACCTGCCGGATACTGATGGAGAAACATCTGCAACATCAGAGAGACCTGTTCCACAACTTCATTGACTTTAGGAAAGCGTTTGACAGGGTGCTCAGAAAGTTTGGCATAGAGGAGGGTCTCGTCCAAACCATCCAGGCGCTGTATAACACCGCCAACAGCGCAGTCCTCCTCAACAACCAGATAGGGGACTACTTCAAGACCACAGTTGGAGTCCGTCAAGGCTGCCTGCTATCTCCCGTACTGTTCAATCTCTTCCTAGAAAACATCATGCGTGAAACCCTCCATGACTTCCACTCCACTGTCTCCATCGGAGGAAAAACCATCAATAATCTGAGGTTCGCAGATGACATCGACCTGATGGGTGGCAGCAACGAAGAACTACAAGACCTGACAAAGAGACTGGAAGAAAGGGCAGGTGCATATGGAATGGAAGTGAGCACAGAAAAAAGCAAAGTCCTGGTCAACAGCACAACCAACACTTATGCTGAAATCTACATGAACGGGCAACGCTTGAAGAAGTGGACGCTTTCAAATACCTTGGCGCCACTCTTACCAAAGACGGTCGCTCTACAACAGAAATCAAGACCAGACTAGCGATTGCAACAGCAGCAATGGCAAAGCTAAACAAGATCTGGAAGAGCAGGGAGATTCAGCTTTCCTACAAAGATAAGCTGTACAAATCCCTGGTGCTGTCCATCCTGCTGTATGGCTGCGAAAGCTGGACCATGACAGCAGAGACCACCAAGAGAATCCAGACGTTTGAAACTAAATGCTTCAGGCGCTTGCTCGGGATCCCTTGGCAAGACCGGAAGACGAACGACCTTGTGAGGAGCCAAATAACATCACTTGCAGGCCCCCAGAACCCCTCTTGGCAATAGTCAAGAAGAGGAAGCTGTCGTGGTTCGGCCATGTCATACGCCACAACTCACTGGCCAAAACAGTCCTCCAGGGCACGCTGGAAGGCGGCAGACGAAGGGGACGACAAGCCAAATGCTGGATGGACAACATCAAAGAATGGACCAGGATGGATGGCCCCACGCTGATGCACAGGCAGAGCACAGGGCCGGATGGCGGCGCCTGGCTTCGAGAGTGTCTCTCATCTCTCCTCTACGCCCATCATGGGCAAGAGAATGATGATGATGATGTTCATTTCTGCAGACGAATTCTTCAATGTGTATATAGAAATATGACTGAAATGGACTAACCACAGAGCAAGAAATTTACAGTGTATAAGACTTTTGAATTTTCAATATGTTCGAAACCTTCTTTGAAAACAAAATGAAATAGATATGCCATGCAATACCTGGGGGGGGGGGGGGGGTTGATAAACGTAGTATATTGAATGTTGAGGCAATTTCGAATGTATATAAATACAT
>CM065732.1:68844600-68867100 GCA_033310375.1 Conus canariensis
ATAGAGAAGCAGGGGTCATTACAGGATGAAAGTTAATCAGTAGTTAAAGGACGAGTAGGGTAACTCTTCCTCCCTGGATAAAATAGATAGTCTCCCATTACATCGAGCGAATGTTGCTCATGACTCCCATTCGGCTTGCAGAAATGACGAGAGAGGGCACACAGAACACACACGGAGACATCCCCCTTGTTAATTCGCTCAAGTTCATCAGCACAAGGCAGCGAGATAATATTTTAGCAATATTGTGTATCACAGAAGAGAGTGACTACCGATACAATATCCCGGGCTTTGATATCTAACAATTGTTACCAAATATTCCCAAAGGTCAATACAGCCAGGGCCATTGAGGTGGTTTGGAACACAAGATTCTTAATGCGCTGCCAACAACAGTCAGGTAACGTCAGCAGCCCCTGAAGCATTGGCGAAGGGATTGATTCTATGTGAACCACGACAGTCGCATTGCTCTTCACTCGGTAGTCTGTGCTTGATTCTGTTGGCTGATAGGTGTCTCCGTCTTCTGTCTCTGAAAGGACAGGTGTGGAAAAGGGACTAGAAAACAAAAATACCATTTCCGTTCATTCTCACTTGACTGCTCCAAGTCTGAGTGACTGATCCTGTGGTAGAGTTCTTGGAGTTTAGTGACTGATCCTTGTGGTAGAGTTCTTGGAGTTTAGTGACTGATCCTTGTGGTAGAGTTCTTGGAGTTTAGTGACTGATCCTTGTGGTAGATTTCTTGGAGTTTAGTGACTGATCCCTGTGGTAGAGTTCTTGGTAGTTTAGTGACTGATCCTTGTGGTAGACTTCTTGAGTTTAGTGACTGATCCTTGTGGTAGATTTCTTGAGTTTAGTGACTGATCCTTGTGGTAGAGTTCTTGGAGTTTAGTGACTGATCCTTGGGTTGATTTCTTGTAGTTTAGTGACTGATCCTTGTGGTAGAGTTCTTGGAGTTTAGTGACTGATCCTTGTGGTAGAGTTCTTGAGTTTAGTGACTGATCCTTGTTGTCGATTTCTTGTAGTTTAGTGACTGATCCTTGTGGTGGAGTTCTTGTAGTTTAGTGACTGATCCTTGTGGTACGATTTCTTGGAGTTTAGTGACTGATCCTTGTGGTCGATTTCTTGGAGTTTAGTGACTGATCCTTGTGTAGAGTTCTTGGAGTTTAGTGACTGATCCTTGTGGTAGAGTTCTTGGAGTTTAGTGACTGATCCTTGTGGTAGAGTTCTTGGAGTTTAGTGACTGATCCTTGTGGTAGAGTTCTTGAGTTTAGTGACTGATCCTTGTGGTAGAGTTCTTATAGTTTAGTGACTGATCCTTGTGGTAGATTTCTTGTAGTTTAGTGACTGATCCTTGTGGTAGAGTTCTTGTAGTTTAGTGACTGATCCTTGTGGTAGAGTTCTTGTAGTTTTGACTGATCCTTGGGAACTCAGAGTTAGTGCTTCCCTGTGGCGTCTTGGAGGTTTATTTTTTAGTGACTCTGATCCTTGTGTTGGTGTCTTGTAGTTTAGTACTACCTTCGGTTTCTCTGTATTTATACTCCTCCCATGGGACGAATCCCTTGAGCACAACGACGAACCTGTACAGAGACGACACATATGACGATCCCTTGAGCAAAATCTGGATTATATACATCCTGTGATCACACTTGGAGAGAGGACGAGCCTGTGAGGAGAGTCAGAGAGATAGAGACAGATCCTGATGGACAGAGTCTGAGAGAGACAGAGACTTAGTGGAGAGACTGAGTAAAGAGACAGTGGTAGAAATCTATGTACCTCATGCTGATCCTTGTGAGAGTCTGTAGTTTAGATATCCTTGTCGTTGAATATCAATGAAGTTACAGATTTTTAATCAGTAAGTGACTGACCTGTGTTCGATTTGTGACTGAGTCCTTGGTAATTGCATTAGTAGACTAGAGATCTTGAGTTTAAGAAAATGATCCAAGGACAGTCTTGTTTAGTAAACAAAAACACTTGTTTGATTTTGATTGAATACGATCCGTTTTTACATTCTTGTTTAGGGAAGCTCATTCCTCTTGTCTTACTTTGAGATAATAGGTAAATCCATTGTTTAATTATTGCGTAGCCCTTAGTGACGATACTTTTGTGTTTTTATTTAATGATTTAGTTTAAAATCTTAGTTTAGTAGACTGAACCTTATGACGTTCCTTGTAGTTAGTCTGAATCCTATCGTCATCTGAGTTTTAATAGTAATTTCATTGTATTTTACGATCTTGGAAGTCAGCAGTGTTAGAGATGACCTGATGGTGATTTCTAGCATTAGTGCCAGATCCTTTGTGGTTCTTGGGTTTCCATGAGACCTTGAGGTAAAAGAAACACTCTGACAGTTTTATGATATCCAAGATGTAGAGCCTTAGTTTAGACGATCTGTGTAATATTCATTTAGTTTAGTGTGTCTTGTGTAGATTCTTGAGTTAGAGACGAAAATTTCCCTTTTGGTAGATTCAAGACTGATTTAGACGTTATTTTTACTACCTTAGAAATCCTCCAGTTGTAACCCAAGACAATTGACGAACACGGCGGCAGTCTTGAGGTTTTGATTTTGTGATTGATTACATCATATGTCTTTCTGTCTGCCTGTCTGTATGTCTCCGTCTCACCCCTATACGCGTTTTCCTCTCTTTTTACTCCCTCCCCCCATGCACACACACACACACACACACACACACACACACACACACACACACACACACACACACACTGCGAATATATACACACGCGATCACAGAGAGAGAGAGAGAGAGAGAGAGAGAGAGAGAGAGAGAGACAGAGACAGAGACAGAGAGAGACAGAGACAGAGGGAGAGACAGAGAAAGAGACAGAGGGAGAAGAAAACAAAACCTCATGCTGACCTCAACAGCAGGCGTCTGACTTAGATATCCTGATCGATTGAAATCAAAACGAAGTTACAGTTTTAACCAGTGAAGTCGACACCTGTTTCGATTTTGTTCAGCCTGGTAATTGACACAGTAGACATAGAGATCCGTGAGTTAAGAACATCGACCAAGGACAGTCTGTTTAGTTAAAAACAACAACAACAACTTGTTTTGTTGATGATGAATACAACCGTCTTTCATACATCTTTAGGGAAGCTCAGCTTACCTCTCTTGTCCTTTACTGGTTGAGACAAAATAGGTAAATCACATATACAGCTTTACATTAATGCGCATAGGCCCTTAGGAGCGATACTGTTGTTTTTTTTAAATGATTATTATCAAAACCTCTAGGTTATGATAGACTGAACTTATGCCCTTCCTTTCCTGTCTAATGCTCTAATCGTCACCCACGGTTTAAAAGCTATTTCATGTTTCTTACGATCTTGAACAAACAGTGTTGAGATGACACAGATGGATTTCAAGCAATATGCCAGATGCTTATGGTTCTGTGTGGTCCCATGAGACATGAGGTAAGAGAAATCACCGGATCTACATTTTTATATATAAAAGAAACAAGCACTCAGTCAAACAATCGTGTAATATTCAATTTATATTTAGTGTTATTCAGATTCATTGAGTAGACACCGAACATTCCTTTTAGGGAAAATATCAACACAGATTTAGACGTTATTTTGTACTAACCTTAGAAACTCCTCCAAGTTGTATACCCAAAGAGCAAATGAACGAACACGGGTCATAGCTTGCAGGTTTTGAACATTGTGAATGTATTATCATCATAGTCAAGAGCATTTCAAAGAACATGTACTTGCTGCTTAAAATGTTCTCCTCTTGTAGTTTAAAAAGAGCGTCTGTCCATACATATACAAATACAACTTGATGATTGTTTTCTGTGCAGTTCAAAAGGTAGTTTGAAAGTCAAGCCTTATCGGAATATGAAGGTCATTATTTATTCATTCTGAGCCGCCTTTCCACTCCATATCCATTTTACGCCTAGTTTGAAGAGATCAGTGACTGTTTGTTCTTCGTTTTCATCGTTTTGTTTATTGCTTGTCTTGCCTGAACAAGACTTAAGAGGTCGAGGCCTGTCCTGTTTTGTCTTATGATTTGTGTTTTTGTTGTATTTTTTCCTTCGGCAGCATGGTATTTTTTTTTCTTTTAAATCTATTAATTTATTCTGATGTATGATACACCTATATAGTTCCTATCAGGCAAAGTGAATTATCATGCCCACATTTTGTGGAAAACAAATTATTACAGACACATTTGTCACTGGAAACAGACGGTGTGTTTCAATTTTTGTGAGAACAATACCAAGAACAGCAATATCATAAGTCCCGTCAGATCATCTGACCAGTTTAGAACACGTGCGTATGAGCATGTATATATGCTTTTTTGTGTGTAGGGTTAGGGTGCTTGGATGGGATTAGGGGTGAAGGTTGGGAGCAAGTTTAAATACATGTCTCGGAATCATATCCGACTTGTATTTTTTTTCCCCACTGATCACTACACTCTTGTTTCTGCTTGCAGTCGACACAACTGAGGTTCGTTAAATTGCGGGACAGCTTTTTTCCCAGAAAATTTCCCACTCTCTTGTCTTAACGTGGGGGGGGGGGGGGGGGGGGGGGGCTTTCGCAATCGTGATTTAGAATTATCTGCACCTCATTTTCAGCTGTTTCATATTTTCCACAAATCAGGCATGAACACACACACACACACACACACACACACACACACACACACACACACACACACACACGCGCGCGCGCGAGCACACACACACACACACACACACACACACACACACACACACACACACACACACACTTCATTTTATTTAGTGTCCTTTTTTTAGACCAACCAACCACAAGTCCCAGGACAGGGCTGTCATTATATTATATTTTTTTTAAATTTTCATCTATTTTGTTTTTAGAACCAATGCCATCTACGCTAGGTCAGACACGCAGAAATGTGAAAATGGGCACGGGCTGGGGAGGGGGTGGGGGTAGAGCAACAGTGGATGTGGCTCCATTTTTTGCTTTCCCTGTTACACTCAACATCACAGGGTCAATTCTTGCATTGAATAGCCTAACCTTGTTAGTACCTGTGCACTAAGTAACGTGCAGCAGTATGCCCTGTCCTGGTTTCCGTGACCCTGTGTCCTTCCCGGCATGCAACGTGGGACTGTGTCTTGGCGTACACAGAATAAAGGGAGGAAACCCAGATCTCTTGTCTGCAGCGGTAAGTTCCACAATCCAGTTATCTTCATACTGCCCGAGGTCATTGACGACGCTTTGCTTGAAACAAAAGGTCACTGCAGAATCCATCAGGATGTCTGAATAAAACATGAACCGCTCGTATCATCGTTGAAATGATGGACCCGTGGGGGCCCACTATCTGAATACCCCACAAGGGCAAACAACAGCCCAAGGACTAATTGAATCTGAAATAGACCCAGCTGCAGTGCTGACGCGGTTCATGAGGCGACCATTGTGTGGGTCAAGGAGCAAGATGTACCTTTAAGAACGATTTCAGTTGGGATGAAAATAACGATTTCAGTTGGGATGAAAATAACGATTTCAGTTGGGATGAAAATAACGATGGTTGAGATTTCAGCAGATGGCTTGCTCAATGTTTGTTGATGAATCTATTGGAGATTTGTGTTCAATGGACTCTACCAATTGTCATTCTGATGGTAGAGAAATATCAAGAATGTCTTAGAAGAAAACAGACATATTTTTAAAAATAAAAACATAATTGCCTTTCAATACAATGCGTTCCCAAAGTTTTAATCTATAATAGCTAGAATCTGGAGAGTTATGTAACCCGACATTGACATCCATTGCCATAAACTCAGGAGACTGCAGGCGGAAATTGAAACAGTTTTGAAAGAAAAATTATTATTACGCAGATCTAACAGCCATTTTCCGCCCACTTTGAGAAGATAAAGGATTGCTCGTTCTTCGTTTTCATTGTTCTGAAGAGGGCCAAAGAGGTCAAAACGCGTCGTGTTGTGTCCTGTAATTTGTTTGTCCCTTATGTGCGGTGGAGTAATACTGAGTTTTCTTTCAAATTCCATAAACGTATTTAATCAAGCACATGACAAATCGTTTGGGACAAGTTGCAGTTTCCCAGCTTTGAGCTGGAAAAAGTGAAATCTTAGGTGCAACTCTACATAAAGTGTGAAGACTTGTCGACTATGTTTCGTGGTTCTCTGAACAATATTTGTTTCAGACCAACATCAGGTGTGCACTGGTACTGTACTATGGCTGAAGTGTTCAGAAATACGCAACGAAGGGTATAGCGGTTTGTTTTGATGGTGTCAATTTTTCACTGGATAAAATCTAAGAGAATGGACCAGGATGTCTTGGACAAAAGAAAGGAACAGGAAATGCGTCCTGTTACAATCTGTTTCAGATTTGAGTGACCAGTTGCTGATTTACAATATTTTTGAAAAGTACGATATAATTCGCAAATGAACAACGATGATTGTTGAATGATAGATAATCACCACACAAAATGTGTGAGGCAGCAAGGTTTTGTTGGACCCTGCGCGAGAAGAAGAGAAGTAAAGAGTGACCTCTCTTAAAACATGTCAGGCTTTATCAACCAGCAATTTCCACCAGCCAGTTTGCCAGTACCATTCACCTCCGTTAAAACATGTCAGGCTTCTACCAACAATTTCCACGAGCCAGTTTGCCAGTACCATTCAGTTATAAGCGGCTTTGGTGCATAACGTCCTCAACGCAATGCCAAGAACATTGCCAGTACCATTCAGTTATAAGCCGGCTTGCTGCATAAGGTCCTCAATGCACTGCCAAAAACAGTATGGTAGCCTGGCTGCCGTCCCCAAAGCTTTAGACAAAGGACAGATTCCGGTTGTCGCAGAGACAGTCGCATTGCTGTTCAGTTGGTTCTCTTTGGTTGCTTCTGTTGGCTGATAGGCGTCACACACACACACACACACACACACACACACACACACACACACACACACACACACATACACACACACACACACACACACACACACACACACACCACACACACACACACACACACACACACACACACACACACACAAGAGCGCCGTTACCCAGGACTTCCACACTTTTTTCATTTAAAACAAAAACCCCCTCCTCCCATACCTACACCCTGAGCGAGTTTGCCTTCCTCAGGTCAAACCCTCCCACTGCGTTACTGGACTTTCCCATTCGGGTGTCAGTCCCCCCCCCCCCCCACCCCCACGCCCCTTCACCTCTCCTTCACTCCATCTTAGTGACTGGGGAAAGATGGATCAGGAGAAGGGATGGGGAGAAGAGTGAGCGTAATGGAAGCGGGGGGGGGGGGGGGGGGGTTCTGTTTATGGCGTTCAGGCTTCGACTCATTGTCTGGCTGACAATGTGTTTACAGTCCTCCTTTTCTCGCCAAATAGCTTGGGTCGAGCGGCTGAAATATTCCAAGTGTACTGTGTGAAAGAATGTGGGCATCTGTTTACAGTCCTCCTTTTCTCGCCAAATAGCTTGGGTCGAGCGGCTGAAATATTCCAAGTGTACTGTGTGAAAGAATGTGGGCATCTGTTTACAGTCCTCCTTTTCTCGCCAAATAGCTTGGGTCGAGCGGCTGGAATATTCCAAGTGTACTGTGTGAAAGAATGTGGGCATCTGTTTACAGTCCTCCTTTTCTCGCCAAATAGCTTGGGTCGAGCGGCTGAAATATTCCAAGTGTACTGTGTGAAAGAATGTGGGCATCTGTTTACAGTCCTCCTTTTCTCGCCAAATAGCTTGGGTCGAGCGGCTGAAATATTCCAAGTGTACTGTGTGAAAGAATGTGGGCATCAAAGGCGAGGGTTTTCTTATGTGATATCAGAGGTTATATTTTGATTGATGGAGTCGTGTGTGGTTTCTTCATTTCAATCATTGCTCTTTGAAGTCCACAGAGATGTACTATCAAGCTTTAATAACAGGTTCATAATAATTTTGCTTAAGAAATATTACACTAATTGCTTCCAATCCAGAGATTCTTGTTCCTGCGTGGTTTAGTAAACTCTTCTATATGTAAGACAACTTGCCTGGGGTATGGTAGCAGGTCCTTGAGGAAGAGGTGGATGAGGGCGCTTCGGTTTAAAACCTTCTTTGCTCAGAGGGACAAGTGGGAATGGGTGACAGTGGGCAGGGAGAAATGGGGAAGTGAGGAAGTGAGCACTGCCAAAAAGCTGAAAAGTGAATACTGCTTGAAGATGAAAAGTGTTCAGCAAGGATTGAGGGGGAAGGAAGGAGAGAGTTGGAAGGGATGAGGGGGGGGGGGTATAGAAGGAGGGTGGGGAAGAAGAGAGAAATGGGCCAAGAGCAGGACTGGGGGGGGGGGATAAAGTAAATAAAAATAGTAATAATAATGTTAAGAGACAAAATCAAGATAAGTAAGAACAAAGGGCTGTTATAGAGGAAAGTCAGTGTTTGATATTGATTCCATTTGGGTGGATAGTGCCAAGTTTGTGAATAAGGAGGGACTCTTGTTCTTTACGTCTTATAGAGGAAGATGAATTTTGCCAGACTGCAGCAATCTGCATGTGGGAGAGGTTGTGGCCGGAAGAACAGAAATGGTTTGCAATTGGTGTATTGTAACCGAGACGGACTGCTCGTAGGTGTTCTGTGAAACGGTCGTTGAGGGTTCTGTAGGTTTCTCCAACATACAGGAGGCCACAGAAGGAGCAAGAAAGAATGTAAACTACATTGCGGGACTGACAAGTGAAAGGATTGCGTATGGAAATTTTGCCTGAGGGGCCACAGATGGTTGTAGAAGAGTTTAGGTGAGGACAGGTTTTGCATTTGGGTTGCTTGCATGGAGAATTGCCAGGTGGTGAGACTGTGTTTGTGGACAATTTTGAATGCACAAGAAGATCTCTGAGGTTGGTGTCACGTTTGTAGGCAACTAGTGGAGGCTGGGTGAAAATGTGTTTCAGGGAAGGATCAGTCTGCAGAATGTGGTAGTTCTTCATAAGGATGTTTTTGATGGCGAGGTTGTGAGGATGGAAGGTGATAGCAAGAACAGGCCTGTCGTCTGATGAAGGAGTGATCTTTTGCTTAAGAGCAGTGTTTCTGGGAATTCTAGAGGCCCTTTGTAGGGCTTCTTGGCAAATGGGTTCAGGGTATCCACGTTCAAGGAAAAATGAGATCATCAGGGTAGATTGTTTGGCGAAATCGTCATCATCGCTGCAGATGCGTCGCAAACGAAGTAGTTGAGAGAAAGGAATGCTTGTTTTGGTGGAAGCAGGGTGACTGGAGGAGTACAGAAGGTATGAATGCGAGTCGGTGGGTTTGTAATGAACAGATGTGGTGAGGTAGGGTGAGTTGGGACAGATAGAGATTTTGATGTCAAGGAAGGAAATGGTAGTCTGAGTGATTTCAAAAGTGAATCTAAGAGCTGGATGAAATCCACTGACGAAGTCAATGAAGTTTTTCAGATCTTGGATTGGACAGGAGGCTGCACCGAGGCAATCGTCAATGAAGCGACGGAAAAAGTCTGGGAAAGTGCCTGTGTATTGTGTGAAGATCTTTTCTTCAATGTAGCCAACAAACAGGCAAGCGTAGCCAGGACCCATCCTGGTGCCCATGGCAACGCCGCAATTCTGTTGGAAATGGTCAGCACCAAACTGAAAGTTGTTGAGTGTGAGAACAAGCTCAGCAAGACGGAGAAGAGTGGTGGTGGGTAGATTTCTGCTGTCTTTTGACAAGAAGTGTTTGAGGGCTGAAAGCCCTTCATGATGGGGAATGCTTGTGTAAAGTGCACAGACGTCCATGGTGAAGAGGTGACGGTGTTGGGAGCCAGGATGGAAGGAGAAATTTTGCAGAAGATCAAGAGTATGGTTTGTGTCCTTAAGAAAGGTGGGGAGGTTGGAAACGATAGGCTGGAGGATTTTGTCGAGAAACTGAGAGATCTGGACAGTGGGGCAGGAACAGGCAGAGACAATGGGGCGGCCTGGGTTATTTGGTTTATGTATTTTGGGAAGCAAGTAGAATTGGGAATCTTTGGGTTCAGAAACGACCAGGGAATGGGCTTCATTTGGGAGGTTTCCAGCGCTAATGCACTCGCGAATGAATTTTCTGATCAGGGTGTTACTGGTTTTGGTTTGACTGGGCTGTGAAGAGGTGTAGAATCTGGTGTCTGAGAGCTGGGAGAGTGCCTCGGCGATGTACAGGTCCCGCCGCCAGACAACAATAGCGCCACCCTTGTCAGCTGGTTTGGCTACAATGTCTTTACGCTGGCGTAGTTCTCTGAGAGCTTGAGCTTCTGCTGAGGAAATGTTGGAGTGTCTGAGGGGTTTGGGTTTTAGAGCAGCGATTTGATGAGAACAGGTTTGGATGTAAAATTCTAGAGAGGAAAACTGGTTTGTGGGAGGGGTCCAGGAGCTGGGGAGGGAAGGAAAGGGAGGGAGGTCACTGTCAGGATCAGGTATAGATGGGGTGGTGTTGGTAGTGTTTTCAAAATGTGCCATGAGGCGTAGTCGCCTGAAGAAACGCTGACACTGAAAACAAGCGTCAGAACCATTGGCCTTGGGTTTGGTGGGTACGAAGTTCAGCCCACGATTGAGGACTTGACGCTGTGTGTCTGTCAAATGGAGATCAGCGGGAATGGTGACCACAAGGTTTTTGTGACATGAGGTTTGAGGGGGCTGTGGCTGAGGTTGACTGGAAAGCAGGTTGGATAGTTTTTTTGATTTGGTCTGTTTCAGGCTATTGTACAATTTTTCATTTGCTGAACGTACTGTTGAAATGATGAAATGTGTCATAGAGGGAGTGCAAAGGTCAGATATTTGTTTGCGAGTTTGTTGCAGTTTTTTGTCTGTTTGTTGGATAGATTGTTGGTGGGATCTGACAATGTCCTTCATGAGTCGGAAAGAGGTGCTTTGTAGAGTAGAATGGACAGAGCGGAGAGCAGGAGGCGACAAAGTAGAGGGATGAAACTTTAAACAGAAACCTTGGGGGATGACTTTTTTGTTGATGCAGGTGCGGAGAAAAGAGAGATGACTGCAGGTACTTGTCTTGTGAAGGACAGATTTACAGTAGAACATACCTGCAGAGCGAGGAATGGTAGGAAGGAAGCGGAAGGCAGTGCTCACTTGTTGGAAGAAGGGAGAGGAAACAGGCATAATGGGGAGGGAGCAGTCATTGGTAGCTTGATGAAGAACACAAATAGTTGGTTGACTGCAGGACCTGGATCGATAAGACAACTTGCCTGGGGTATGGTAGCAGGTCCTTGAGGAAGAGGTGGATGAGGGCGCTTCGGTTTAAAACCTTCTTTGCTCAGAGGGACAAGTGGGAATGGGTGACAGTGGGCAGGGAGAAATGGGGAAGTGAGGAAGTGAGCACTGCCAAAAAGCTGAAAAGTGAATACTGCTTGAAGATGAAAAGTGTTCAGCAAGGATTGAGGGGGAAGGAAGGAGAGAGTTGGAAGGGATGAGGGGGGGGGGTATAGAAGGAGGGTGGGGAAGAAGAGAGAAATGGGCCAAGAGCAGAAGGACTGGGGGGGGGGATAAAGTAAATAAAAATAGTAATAATAATGTTAAGAGACAAAATCAAGATAAGTAAGAACAAAGGGCTGTTATAGAGGAAAGTCAGTGTTTGATATTGATTCCATTTGGGTGGATAGTGCCAAGTTTGTGAATAAGGAGGGACTCTTGTTCTTTACGTCTTATAGAGGAAGATGAATTTTGCCAGACTGCAGCAATCTGCATGTGGGAGAGGTTGTGGCCGGAAGAACAGAAATGGTTTGCAATTGGTGTATTGTAACCGAGACGGACTGCTCGTAGGTGTTCTGTGAAACGGTCGTTGAGGGTTCTGTAGGTTTCTCCAACATACAGGAGGCCACAGAAGGAGCAAGAAAGAATGTAAACTACATTGCGGGACTGACAAGTGAAAGGATTGCGTATGGAAATTTTGCCTGAGGGGCCACAGATGGTTGTAGAAGAGTTTAGGTGAGGACAGGTTTTGCATTTGGGTTGCTTGCATGGAGAATTGCCAGGTGGTGAGACTGTGTTTGTGGACAATTTTGAATGCACAAGAAGATCTCTGAGGTTGGTGTCACGTTTGTAGGCAACTAGTGGAGGCTGGGTGAAAATGTGTTTCAGGGAAGGATCAGTCTTCAGAATGTGGTAGTTCTTCATAAGGATGTTTTTGATGGCGAGGTTGTGAGGATGGAAGGTGATAGCAAGAACAGGCCTGTCGTCTGATGAAGGAGTGATCTTTTGCTTAAGAGCAGTGTTTCTGGGAATTCTAGAGGCCCTTTGTAGGGCTTCTTGGCAAATGGGTTCAGGGTATCCACGTTCAAGGAAAAATGAGATCATCAGGGTAGATTGTTTGGCGAAATCGTCATCATCGCTGCAGATGCGTCGCAAACGAAGTAGTTGAGAGAAAGGAATGCTTGTTTTGGTGGAAGCAGGGTGACTGGAGGAGTACAGAAGGTATGAATGCGAGTCGGTGGGTTTGTAATGAACAGATGTGGTGAGGTAGGGTGAGTTGGGACAGATAGAGATTTTGATGTCAAGGAAGGAAATGGTAGTCTGAGTGATTTCAAAAGTGAATCTAAGAGCTGGATGAAATCCACTGACGAAGTCAATGAAGTTTTTCAGATCTTGGATTGGACAGGAGGCTGCACCGAGGCAATCGTCAATGAAGCGACGGAAAAAGTCTGGGAAAGTGCCTGTGTATTGTGTGAAGATCTTTTCTTCAATGTAGCCAACAAACAGGCAAGCGTAGCCAGGACCCATCCTGGTGCCCATGGCAACGCCGCAATTCTGTTGGAAATGGTCAGCACCAAACTGAAAGTTGTTGAGTGTGAGAACAAGCTCAGCAAGACGGAGAAGAGTGGTGGTGGGTAGATTTCTGCTGTCTTTTGACAAGAAGTGTTTGAGGGCTGAAAGCCCTTCATGATGGGGAATGCTTGTGTAAAGTGCACAGACGTCCATGGTGAAGAGGTGACGGTGTTGGGAGCCAGGATGGAAGGAGAAATTTTGCAGAAGATCAAGAGTATGGTTTGTGTCCTTAAGAAAGGTGGGGAGGTTGGAAACGATAGGCTGGAGGATTTTGTCGAGAAACTGAGAGATCTGGACAGTGGGGCAGGAACAGGCAGAGACAATGGGGCGGCCTGGGTTATTTGGTTTATGTATTTTGGGAAGCAAGTAGAATTGGGAATCTTTGGGTTCAGAAACGACCAGGGAATGGGCTTCATTTGGGAGGTTTCCAGCGCTAATGCACTCGCGAATGAATTTTCTGATCAGGGTGTTATTGGTTTTGGTTTGACTGGGCTGTGAAGAGGTGTAGAATCTGGTGTCTGAGAGCTGGGAGAGTGCCTCGGCGATGTACAGGTCCCGCCGCCAGACAACAATAGCGCCACCCTTGTCAGCTGGTTTGGCTACAATGTCTTTACGCTGGCGTAGTTCTCTGAGAGCTTGAGCTTCTGCTGAGGAAATGTTGGAGTGTCTGAGGGGTTTGGGTTTTAGAGCAGCGATTTGATGAGAACAGGTTTGGATGTAAAATTCTAGAGAGGAAAACTGGTTTGTGGGAGGGATCCAGGAGTTGGGGAGGGAAGGAAAGGGAGGGAGGTCACTGTCAGGATCAGGTATAGATGGGGTGGTGTTGGTAGTGTTTTCAAAATGTGCCATGAGGCGTAGTCGCCTGAAGAAACGCTGACACTGAAAACAAGCGTCAGAACCATTGGCCTTGGGTTTGGTGGGTACGAAGTTCAGCCCACGATTGAGGACTTGACGCTGTGTGTCTGTCAAATGGAGATCAGCGGGAATGGTGACCACAAGGTTTTTGTGACATGAGGTTTGAGGGGGCTGTGGCTGAGGTTGACTGGAAAGCAGGTTGGATAGTTTTTTTGATTTGGTCTGTTTCAGGCTATTGTACAATTTTTCATTTGCTGAACGTACTGTTGAAATGATGAAATGTGTCATAGAGGGAGTGCAAAGGTCAGATATTTGTTTGCGAGTTTGTTGCAGTTTTTTGTCTGTTTGTTGGATAGATTGTTGGTGGGATCTGACAATGTCCTTCATGAGTCGGAAAGAGGTGCTTTGTAGAGTAGAATGGACAGAGCGGAGAGCAGGAGGCGACAAAGTAGAGGGATGAAACTTTAAACAGAAACCTTGGGGGATGACTTTTTTGTTGATGCAGGTGCGGAGAAAAGAGAGATGACTGCAGGTACTTGTCTTGTGAAGGACAGATTTACAGTAGAACATACCTGCAGAGCGAGGAATGGTAGGAAGGAAGCGGAAGGCAGTGCTCACTTGTTGGAAGAAGGGAGAGGAAACAGGCATAATGGGGAGGGAGCAGTCATTGGTAGCTTGATGAAGAACACAAATAGTTGGTTGACTGCAGGACCTGGATCGATAAGACAACTTGCCTGGGGTATGGTAGCAGGTCCTTGAGGAAGAGGTGGATGAGGGCGCTTCGGTTTAAAACCTTCTTTGCTCAGAGGGACAAGTGGGAATGGGTGACAGTGGGCAGGGAGAAATGGGGAAGTGAGGAAGTGAGCACTGCCAAAAAGCTGAAAAGTGAATACTGCTTGAAGATGAAAAGTGTTCAGCAAGGATTGAGGGGGAAGGAAGGAGAGAGTTGGAAGGGATGAGGGGGGGGGGGGTATAGAAGGAGGGTGGGGAAGAAGAGAGAAATGGGCCAAGAGCAGAAGGACTGGGGGGGGGGGATAAAGTAAATAAAAATAGTAATAATAATGTTAAGAGACAAAATCAAGATAAGTAAGAACAAAGGGCTGTTATAGAGGAAAGTCAGTGTTTGATATTGATTCCATTTGGGTGGATAGTGCCAAGTTTGTGAATAAGGAGGGACTCTTGTTCTTTACGTCTTATAGAGGAAGATGAATTTTGCCAGACTGCAGCAATCTGCATGTTGGAGAAACCTACAGAACCCTCAACGACCGTTTCACAGAACACCTACGAGCAGTCCGTCTCGGTTACAATACACCAATTGCTAACCATTTCTGTTCTTCCGGCCACAACCTCTCCCACATGCAGATTGCTGCAGTCTGGCAAAATTCATCTTCCTCTATAAGACGTAAAGAACAAGAGTCCCTCCTTATTCACAAACTTGGCACTATCTACCCAAATGGAATCAATATCAAACACTGACTTTCCTCTATAACAGCCCTTTGTTCTTACTTATCTTGATTTTGTCTCTTAACATTATTATTACTATTTTTATTTACTTTATCCCCCCCCCCCCCAGTCCTTCTGCTCTTGGCCCATTTCTCTCTTCTTCCCCACCCTCCTTCTATACCCCCCCCCTCATCCCTTCCAACTCTCTCCTTCCTTCCCCCTCAATCCTTGCTGAACACTTTTCATCTTCAAGCAGTATTCACTTTTCAGCTTTTTGGCAGTGCTCACTTCCTCACTTCCCCATTTCTCCCTGCCCACTGTCACCCATTCCCACTTGTCCCTCTGAGCAAAGAAGGTTTTAAACCGAAGCGCCCTCATCCACCTCTTCCTCAAGGACCTGCTACCATACCCCAGGCAAGTTGTCTTATCGATCCAGGTCCTGCAGTCAACCAACTATTTGTGTTCTTCTATATGTAACCTTTGAGAGCAAGAAGAGCAGGCAATTTCTCATATGCTGTTTGACCGTCATATAACACACCAGTTTTGGATGAATTTTCAGCAGTTGCTTACTCGGAAATGTTCACGTTGTCATGACTTTGTGATTGACAAAGAACTTGTATTGTTTGGTGTAAAGCAGAATATACGGACAGACACTGTTTTTGATTTCATCATTTTATTTGCGATATTTTACATCTACAAATGTAAATTGCTAAATGCACAACCACATGTACACACATTTGTTACATAATTGAGAGATAGATTTTACGTAGAACGTTACATGGCAATTATAAATAGAATTTGTGCACAATTTGAACAAACTTGGCTTTTGTACAATTCGATTCTCGATTAGTTTGAACGTTAGAATTCAAAATGGAACATATGTATTTCACCTGTAAACTGTCACATTCATCAAGATCTACTTCAATTGCGTGTTTTTGAAAATGGTTGAATATTTGTATATAATCACGTTTAATATGTATTTGACATGAGAATGCTTATGGACCCCACCCCATCCCTTACCCTTGCTTCCACCCCCCCCCCCCCCCCCACCCCATCCAAGGCCCCTGGTCCATCTTTTGTTTTGTGTTTAAGGATGTTTGATTGTTCGATTGCCTTTTTTTTGTTGTGTGTGGGTTTTTTTTCTTTTTTTAATTTGCTTTTGTTTGTAATCAACTGTTATGTCATTTGTTTGTAATGTATGTGTGTTTGGAAAATGATTTGATATTAAAAATGTTCATCAAAAAAAGAAATATTATGCTCAGTCCACTAGGCAAAGAGGACAAACAAATCACACTACAAACCACGACGCGTTTCTACCTCTTAGCTCTTCTTCTTCAGCCATGACAAACAACATTCAGGACAATGAAAACAAAGAACGAACAATCACTTATCTCCTCGAATTCGGCGCAAGATGGACGTTGAATAAAAACAAGCCAGCAATTAGACAACGCCCATCTTGCGCCGAATTTGAGAAGATAAGTAATTGTTCATTCTTCGTTTTCATTGTCCTGAATATTGTTTGTCTTGTATGAGGCAGACCTAAGAGGTCGAAATGCGTCATGTTTTGTCTTGTAATTTGCTTGTCCACTTTGTCTGGTGGATCAAAATACTTTTTCTTAAAAAATGTTATTTTTCCGCCAGTAGTCACCTCACTTTGAATCTGTCTTCATAACACATGCGCATTTCTTGGGACTATGACTAAAAAAAAAACATTTCAGACAATACGAATGTACGAGTTAATAATTATGTTTTTAAATGTGATGAGGATGCATTCATTGTGGACAAAACATGCTGGGAGACGCCTGCCTTCGTTCCTTTTCACTGTGGGTGCATGGTACAGATGGAATATATTCCATAAAAGTCTTGGAAGCTTTGTTAAAGGATGGCACAAATTAATGTCCATGTCTACATTCATATCATCCAGGAATGGAAGCCTCAGTGAACTTGAATGACATTAACGAACATTAAAAGTGAAGGGATGCTTTTAGAGACGTTAATGGCCTTAAAAGTGAACGAACACTTTGAACAAGAAGAGATATCAATCTTTCTCAACAATGACGACTGGGTCATTCCTCTTCTCAGTAGAAAGAAACTCGTGGAGAGCGTGGCAGCAGAGAGTCCTCAGAAGAGAAGCCCCCTTCAAGCAAGTGTTTCGGCCCTTATCTCCTGACACTCTAGGGGGGTTGGGCCACACCCGGTTCATGACTCCGGATGTCCCTCTGCTGCCCCTTTTTTTTTCCCATCTTGGGACGAGCCATGGCTGGGAATCGAACCCATGACCCTCTGGACATGCTCATTTTCCACTTAATGACTCGCGCTTTAACCACTGAGCCACAGGGACACCTGATATTTGTAGGGAAATTAAGCCTTATGAAGTTCACTTTTGTTCCTCCTTGACCAGATCCAGCTTGAACACCCCTCTGCCGCTTCTGCCATTGCTTTCAGGGCTCTGGTGTTTTCCTTCCCTGCAACTGAGAGCTGTTTCATGAGGCTGTATGCAGACGTTCCTACAAACCCCCTAGCTCCAATTTCTGCAGTGAGGACTTTGACCTGATAGCCTTCTCTCCTCAGGCTGTTTGCCAGATCAGCATACTTTTCAGTCTTGTAGATTTGAGCTGCCTCCATTCTGTTCTCATATGGCACCGTGAGCTCGATCATGATCAGCTGCTTGGTTGACTTAGAGTGGACTACTATGTCTGGTCTCATGCCACTCTTGCTGATGATCTCTGGGTGACTCTTCCATTCTGGGAGGTCTGCAGTGCACTCCCAGTCATCTGCCCCGTCCAGCAGACTCTGCCTGCATGTTTCGAGTGGCACTGTTGTTCTTGGCCATGATTTGCTGCCTCCTGCCGTGAAGAATGTTGCGGGTGCTTTTGGAGTCCTGATTTTCCCTTTTGTGGTGTTGGTACTAGCCCAGACTACTTGTACAATCTCTTTGAGCACTTGGTTGTGCCTCCATGTGTACCTTCCTTGAGCCAGGGCTACTTTACATGAGCTTAGGACATGCTCCACTGTTTGTTTTTCATGGCAGAGGGGGCATGCAGGATCGTCTGTTTTCCCCCACTTCACCAGGTTTGCATTTGAGGGCAGAAGGTCATATGCAGATCTGAGAATGAAGCTGATCCTGAGAGGGGCCATGCGCCAAATGTCATTCCAAGTGAGACTTCTTTGGAGTGCATTCTCCCACGTTGTCCATTGCCTTTGCTGGCTCTGCTGGACTGCTTTTTGGAGTCTTTTTTGGTCTTCTTTTCTCATCTCCTGAATCATCATGTCTCTTTTGGCTTTTCCTTTGGCCTTTGACCACCATTCAGTTTTGGTCACCCCCAGTCCTTGTCTGTTGGTCTGTGTGTGTCCTGTTATTTCTCTGATCTTGAGACTTTCTTTTGCAGAATCCATCGCCTCTTGAACTTTCCATTTTCTGCCTGTCTTCAGCTGGGGCTTGATTGCTTCTACCACCTTGTCTCCTGAGTCCTCCAGCATGCTTTGAAGTCTGATCTTCCCTGCTTTGTATTCCTCCAGGATGGATTTCAGTGGTAGTTTCAGCTTTGCTTGGCGACAGTACAGCGCTATGTCAGTCAGACAGGGTGGGACACCAAGCCATTTCCTTGTGAACTTGTTGATTTTGGCTTCCATTGCCTCCACTATGCTGGTGCAGATGTCGTATATCATAAGAGGCCATAGGAGCTTTGGTATCAGCATGAACTGCAGACACCAGACCTTGTATTTGCCAGGGAGCCCACACTGGTGAATGGTCTCCAAGCCTTCCTCCGCCATCTGCTTGGTTTCTTTTGCTCTTTGTGTGTCTTTCAGCGTATCATCATACCATCTTCCAAGGCTCTTGACTGGTTCTTCTGTGACTGTTGGAATGGCCTGGTTGGCAACACTGAAGACCACAGATCCGGCCACTTTTCCTTTCCTCAGTGAGAGACTCCGTGATTTCTTTGGCTTGAACTTCATTCTGGATGAGACAACTATGTCGTCCAGCCTCTCCAGCACATGACGTGTCTCGTCTTCTCTGGATGAAATCACTAGTCTACCACAGGGCGACAAAGAACCGCACCAGTCAGACAAATGTGATTTAGAAGCAGTCTGCTGTGTCTGAACAGCCCTTACCCAAGAGTATGAGAGTAATAAGCATCTGTTTTAAAATGAAAGTTGGCACCAGTTGCATTCTACGTCATGCCCCCTCCTTCCCGATTTTCAATTCTGCACTTAAAACGTATCTGTTTAAACGCCAGTTACAGGATACCACCTGAAATATTACTACATTACTACATGTCACTTGCACACTGTGCTCGTGTACAAATGAGCTGTTCGCCGGTCATATAGTGTGTTTATGTATGCAACATGTTCCAGTGTGTGTGTGTGTGTGTGTGTGTGTGTGTGTGTGTGTGTGTGTGTGTGTGTGTGTGTGTGTGTGTGTGTGTGTGAGTGTGTGTGTGTGTGTGTGTGTGTGTGTGTGTGTGTGTGCGTAGGTGTGTGTGTGTGTGTGTGTGTGTGTGTGTGTGTGTGTGTGTGTGTGTGTGTGTGTGTGTGTGTGTGTGTGTGCATGTTTATGACTCGTGAACGCAGAATTGTGTGTGTGTGTGTGTGTGTGCGTGCGTGCGTGCGTGCGTGCGTGTGTGTGTGTGTGTGTGTGTGTGTGTGTGTGTGTGTGTGTGTGTGTGTGTGTGTGTGTGTGTGTGTGTGTGTGTGTTGCTTGTATTTTTAGCTATTGAATTGTTAAAACTTGTAAAGCGCCCTGTAGCCTACGTTGTTAGGATGGGCGCTATAGAAATTGTCCTCTATATTATTAGTAGTAGTAGTAGTAGTAGTAGTAGTAGTAGTAGTAGTATCAGTATTATTAGTATTATCATTATTATCATCCAGAAAGTAAAGACATTAACGTTTCCTTCTCTCATTGTTCGTAAGGTCCCAAGAACAAACCGAACACAACATCCGTCCTCAAGATGAATCCTCATCAATATAAAACCTGTCATGTGATATTGCTGCTTTGTGCCTGTCTGCCGAATCCTCACCAATATAAAACCTGTCATGTGATATTACTGCTTTGTTTCTGCCAGGCAGACATGAAGGCAGGAGGAAGCAACCTCAGCCTCCACAGAATCACAGAGGAAGGTGTTGTTTTCAGTACCAAAGGAAACTAACCGACTTGCTCCTCATCCAATGGTAGTTGGCTGGTCTCGTTGATTACTGGATTTCTGTGTCTGGTGTGTCTTCTGACGAGGCCCTTCAAAATCGAAGTAGGTGTGGAGTCTACCGGTGCAAACTCTAACTTCGTTTGGAATGAAATTGATCACGGTTTAAGGGACACGTCTACTGTCGGAGAGAGCACCAGATATTTTTGACTGGTGACAGGAACTCAACAAAATGTGTATTATCCCACTGGGGTTTAATAAACCATTTTATGTTCATCTCTCTCTCTCTCTCTCTCTCTCTCTCTCCTCTCTCTCTCTCTCTCTCTCTTAGCTACTGTCTTTCCACTACGCATCCCCCCCCCCCAACCAACCTGTCTCATCTTTGCGCCATTCGTACCTCTCCTCAAAAGCAGTTTTCTTCAACTACCAGTCAAAAGTCACCTCTGTATCCACGCAATCACTAAGTAGATTCATGATCTCCTCACTCCTCCAAATCTGTCCAGCTTCCTAATCTTAACCAGGATCTCTGCAGGCTCTGCTGGCTGATTTATTCCGATGCTCTCCGGGGTTGGTCTGAAGGAGAACTAAAGCGCAATGTTCCTTCGAAAAAAAAAAGAAGACACAATTCGTGAAAACCTGATACCTTAAATACAGCAAACTAAAGACTTAGCTGGAGAAGTTTTCCAAAAAAAAAAGTATAGGAAACGTAGATAAGGGAAGGCCAAAAAAGAAATGTGGAAAGAGAGAGAGAGAGAGAGAGAGAGAGAGAGAGAGAGAGAGAGAGAGAGAGAGAGAGAGAGAGAGAGACGCTTTAGACGCTTCTAATATGTTTTTATTGACAATGGTCTACTTGTCCTTTATGTCAAGGGGGTGTACATTGATATTTGCAGCGCCGAAAAAAGTATATAATGCAAAGAAACATAAATTGTAACGGCTTACGTAAATGTTAATGATGAAGCTAGAAGCCATGTAGAAGAAACAGAATATAGTGACGTGCTTTTTCGTCACTCAAAATGAGCATGTAACTGTGTGTTGTTTTTTTTAAGTAGGAACATGATTATTGATACAGGGGCCTCACCCAGGCACACACATTCACTGTTAAAAAAACTTTCCTGCACTGTCACATCTATCATCACCGTCCGCCTCATCATTAGCTATACTAGTGAAGAAAACAAAACCATTTCTTACTAAGGCCATCAAGCTTGAGAGAGAGAGAGAGAGAGAGAGAGAGAGAGAGAGAGAGAGAGAGAGAGAGAGAGAGAGAGAGAGAGAGAGAGAGAAGAGCTACGGCGAAAAAAAAACTGACACATTCCAGTCCTGAGGAGATCAGAGTAAGGATTAGAAATCTTGACAGTTCCTGGACAGTGGAATAATCATGAATCCAGTGAGTTACATCTCCCAAACTCTGGAAAATAGTGTTTAAAAATGTTATTGACAAAAGTCAAGACGGATGCCAAGATTTTGAAAGGAGTAAAGTGTGTCGTGTGTGTGTGTGTGTGTGTGTGTGTGTGTGTGTGTGTGTGTGTGTGTGTGTGTGTGTGTGTGTGTGTGTGTGAATAGTAAACAATTACAATTGGCAGCAACAATACATTTTGCAGAATGACAAATACGCGAAAGACCTTTTCACCCATCCACTGCCTAGGTACGTTTCCAAAAAGTAACAGCCATAAACTGATGCTTGAGAGAGAGAGAGAGAGAGAAGAGAGAGAGAGAGAGAAGAGAGAGAGAGAGAGAAGAGAGAGAGAGTGCCAAATAAGTAAAGGAATTGAAAGTGCGAGATATCCAGACGAAATGATTGCCTATGCATACAATGTCACATGAAAAAAAAAGTTTGAATGTTCTAGTACCAGTTCGTTAATGTTGTAATCCCCTCTGTCTTTTCCGTAATCAATTCATTCATTCTTGGTCTTTGTTTTAAGTTTATCTTTACTTTCACATATTGATGGAGAAACCACTGATTCACCTATTTCTTTTTATTCTTTTTTCTTTTTTTTTTTTTTTTTACACATTTTCGAAGATATGTATGTTTTTGTAACGTTTCGTGAGTCATAGTCGATAGTCATGCTTAGCTGGTTGCAAATCATGCTTAGTCCCTGAGCGGGGCAAGGGCCGGATGACAAAAGCAAATATTTGCTTATCTGTTACCCTTGGAAATATAGATTATTAATCAATCAATCAATCGATCAATCAATCAGTCAGTCATCTCTCTCTCTCTTCTCTCTCTCTCTCTCTCTCTCTCTCTCTCTCTCTCTCTCTCTCTCTCTCTCTTACCACCCGCAGACGTTATTGAGAGGAATAGTATACCAAAGAAAGTTTGGAAGATGAAATCCTTGAGTAAGAAAGTTTG
>CM065732.1:68872100-68877100 GCA_033310375.1 Conus canariensis
TAGGGTTTATACAACGAGCCTTTATAAACCATCTTTAGAATTATGGGGTAGGGGGTTCTTATGGTCCCTGAGTGAATGGATTAGGCCTGTTGATTGTGACTTCCTTGTACTTCACCAGAAGCTCCCAGCCCACCCCAATAATCCCATCTCTCTCTCTCTCTCTCTCTCTCTCTCTCTCTCTCTCTTCTCTCTCTCTCTCTCTCTCCTCTCTCCTCTCTCTCTCCCAAAGGTACGTATAACTCATTCTTTTCCTCTCTCTACTTCCCTGTTGTTGGGCATTTAGTTTTTTCGTATTCTATATTCATCTTCCAAGCCATGTCAATGTGACCTGTCCATACAAAGATTCACCCAGGCGTGTTCTGATGTGCAAACCACAACTCGACAGTCCACAATGCAAAATGAACTGGATCATCATAAAGCAATGTTTCCTTGCCGTGAACTTGAAACATCAATCAGGAGATCTCGCCAACACTTCACGTTGAACATGCTGACCTAAGCGTCACAAACTGAAAGCGATCGAACTTCTAATCTCTCTCTCTCTCACTCTCTCTCTCTGCTCGTCGTCTGTCTGTCTGTCTGCTCTGTCTGTCTGTCGTCTGCTGTCTCTGTCTTCTCTCTCTCTCTCTCTCTCTCTCTCTCTCTCTCTCTCTCTCTCTCGTAAAGCATCAAATTTATGACCGTTACAGTTTGTTAACATATCCACGCAGAGAATGGGGTGTAAAGGCGCACGCGCGCCCCGCGCGCGCACACACACACACACACACACACACACACACACACACACACACACACCACACACACAACAAAACGAGCGAGAGAGAGAGAGAGAGAGATATCTCACTCCTATTAAAATCTTAGCATCCTTCTTCTTGTCTTTTAGTCAATAACATTTTCTTTTAAAACACTATTCGCCAGACTTTGGAAGATGTAACTCACAGGATTCATGTAAATCCCATTCTACAGAAACTGTCAAGCCTTCTAATCCTTACTCTGATTGCCCCAGGTCTCTAATTATGTGTCAGCTACTCTCGGCCTCAGTAGCTCTTCTCTCTCTCTCTCTCTCTCTCTCTCTCTCTCTCTCTCTCTCTCTCTCTCTCTCTCTCTCTCTCTCTCTCTCTCTCTCCCCATGCACACGTTTTTTTTTTTTCCCACGTGGTCTGACGCACAACCCAACAAGGTCATACTGACACATCTTCCATTCCTCACCCGTGCTCTTTCAGCCCCTTTGTGGCACTATCTCCAACACTTTCGCCTTAAGCGTTCTCCACGTCTCATCCTCATCACATCTCCGTATCCATTTACAGCCAGTGTCTGTCTCTGCTCTCTTTGACCTTCGCTTTCCCAGACCCCCAATGGGGCAGCTGGGCTTGTATTGTTGTTCTCTGTGTTCCACTAATCCGCCATCTCCTTTTCAATTCCTGCTTTTTTGGCCTTTCAGAAAGTTTAGTGTTCTTTACGTGAACAAAAAAAATCAACACAAAAAACTAACAATAAAACAATAAAACCTGAATCAAATGGGAATAAGATCCACTGCTGTAACAGCACACTTTTTTCCAGCACGATTGATCTTGTCTAAACTTAAGCAGAAGAGTTCTGTCCTGTACGTGCTAAAGGCAGATAGTTTTTTGGCCATGGACGGGGAGAAACTTAATCCCACAGAGAGAAAAGTGTGAGGCGATCTTCTTTGGTTTGCACGTGCTTGTGTGACGGGTTACACAGCCTTAGGAATGAATGCACGACAGGACGGGCCACTGGGTGGTTGTTGGTCCGTTGATCTTCTTACTTCTTCCTTTTGCAGGGAATGGCCACTGGGTGGTTGTTGGTCCGTTGATCTTCTTACCTTCTTCCTTTTGCAGGGAATGGCCACAGGGTGGTTGTTGGTCCGTTGATCTTCTACCTTCTCCTTTTGCAGGGAATGGCCACAGGGTGGTTGTTGGTCCGTTGATCTTATTACCTTCCTCCTCTTGCAGGGAATGGCCACTGGGTGGTTGTTGGTCCGTTGATCTTATTACCTTCTCCTTTTGCAGGGAATGGCCACTGGGTGGTTGTTGGTCCGTTGATCTTCTTCCTCCTTTGCGGATTGCCACTGGTGGTTGTTGTCCGTTGATCTCTTCCCTTGTTGTTGGTCCGTTGATTCCTTCCCTTGTTGTTGGTCCATTGATTTCCTTCCTTGTTGTGGTCCATTGATTTCCTTGCCTTGTGTGGTCCATTGATCTCCTTCCTTGTTGTTGGTCCATTGATCTCCTACTTTGTATTGGTCCATTGATCTCCTTGCCTTGTTGTTGGTCATTGATCTCTTACCTGTTGTTGGTCCATTGATTTCCTTACCTTGTTGTTGGTCCATTGATCTCCTTACCTTGTTGTTGGTCCATTGATTCCTTACCTTGTTGTTGGTCAATTGATCTACTTACCCTGTTGTTGGCCATTCATTTCCTTACCTTGTTGTTGGTCCATTGATCTCCTTACCTTGTGTTGGTCCATTATCTCCTTACCTTGTTGTTGGTCCATTGATCTCCTTACCTTGTTGTTTCCATTGATTCCTTACCTTGTTGTTGGTCCATTGAATCTCCTTACCTTGCTGTTGGTCATTAATCTCCTTACCTTGTTGTTGGTCCATTGATCTCCTTACCTTGTTGTTCATCCATTGATCTCCTTACCGTGCTGTTGGTTCATTAATCTCCTTACCTTGTTGTTGGTCCATTAATCTCCTTACCTGTGTTGCATTGATCTCCTTACTTTGTTGTTCATATGATCTCCTTACCTTGTTGTTGGTCCATTAATCTCCTTACCTTGTTGTTGGTCCATTGATCTCCTTACCTTGTTGTTCATCCATTGATCTCCTTACCGTGCTGTTGGTTCATTAATCTCCTTACCTTGTTGTTGGTCCATTGATCTCCTTACTTTGTTGGTCCATTGATTTCCTTACCTTGCTGTTGGTCCATTGATCTCCTTACCTTGTTGTTTGGTCCGTTGATCTCCTTACCTTGTTGTTGGTCCATTGATCTCCTTACCTTGTTGTTGGTCGATTGATCTCCTTACCTTGTTGTTGGTCGATTGATCTCCTTACCTTGTTGTTGGTCCATTAATCTCTTACTTGTTGTTGGTCCATTGATCTGACCTTGTTGTTGGTCCATTGATCTCCTTGCCTTGTTGTTGGTCCATTGATCTCCTTACCTTGTTGTTGGTCCATTGATCTCCTTACCATGTTGTTTATCCATTGATCTGCTTACCTTGCTGTTGTTACATTCAACGTCTTACCTTGTTGTTGGTCCATTGATCTCCTTACCATGTTGTTTATCCATTGATCTGCTTACCTTGTTGTTGGTCCATTGATCTCCTTACTTTTGTTGGTCCATTGATCTGCTTACCTTGTTGGTCCATTGGTTCCTTACCTTGTTGTTGGTCAATTGATCTAGTTACTTTATTGTTCCATTGATCTCCTTACCTTGTTGTTCGTCCATTGACCTCCTTACTTTGTTGTTGGGCCATCGATCTCCTTACCTTGTTGTTGGTCCATTGATCTCCTTACCTTGTTGTTGGTCCATTGTTGATCTTCTTACTTGTTGTTGGTCCATTAATCTCCTTATCTTGTTGTTGGTCCATTGATCTCCTTACCTTGTTGTTGGTCCATTGATATCCTTACCTTGTTGTTGGTCCATTGATCTACTTACCTTGTTGTTGGTCCATTGATCTCCTTACCTTGTTGTTGGTCCATTGATCCCCTTACCTTGTTGTTGGTCCATTGTGATCTTCTTACTTTGTTGTTGGTCCATTGATCTCCTTACCTTGTTGTTGGTCCATTGATATCCTTACCTTGTTGTTGGTCCATTGATCTACTTCCCTTGTTGTTGGTCCATTGATCTCCTTCCCTTGTTGTTGGTCCATTGATCTCCTTACCTTGTTGTTGGTCCATTGATATCCTTACCTTGTTGTTGGTCCATTGATCTACTTACTTGCGTTGGTCCATTGATTTCCTTCCCTTGTTGTTGGTCCATTGATCCCCTTACGTTGTTGTCGTCCATTGACTCCTTACTTTGTTGTTCGTCCATCGATCTCGTTACCTTGTTGTTGGTCCATTGATCCCATTATCTTGTTGTTGGTCCATTGATCTCCTTACCTTGTTGTTGGTCCATTGATTTCCTTACCTTGTTGTTGGTCCATTGATCTCCTTACCTTGTTGTTGGTCCATTGATCCCCTTATCTTGTTGTTGGTCCATTGATCTCCTTACCTTGTTGTTGGTCCATTGGTCTTTCTACCTTGTTGTTGGTCCATTGATCTGCTTACCTTGTTGCTGGTCGATTGATCTTTCTACCTTGTTGTTGGTCCATTGATCTGCTTACCTTGTTGTTGGTCCATTGATCTTCTACCTGTTGTTGGTCCATTGATCTCCTTACCTTGTCGTTGGTCCATTGATCTCCTACTTGTTGTGGTCCATTGATCCCTTACCTTGTTGTTGGTCCATTGGTCACCTTACCTTGTTGTTGGTCCATTGATCTGCTTACCTTGTTGTTGGTCTATTGATCTCCTTACCTTGATGTTGGTCCATTGATCTTCTTACCTTGTTGGTCCATTGATCTCCTTACCTTGTTGTTGGTCCATTGATCTCCTTACCGTGCTGTTGGTCCATTGATTTCCTTACCTTGTTGTTGGTCCATTGATCTCCTTACCTTGTTGTTGGTCCATTGATCTCCTTACCTTGTTGTTGGTCCATTGATCTCTTACCTTGTTGTTGGTCCATTGATCTTCTTGCCTTGTTCCTTTTACAGGAAGTCTGTAAGAGTGGTAGTAGAGGGTGGGGGAGGGAGGGAGGGGGTGGAGGGATGGGATGTTGGCAGGAGGGTGGGGGAGAAGACGAACGAAGATGTTCTGGAAGAGGCGACAGGGCCCGAGGAGGAGGAGGTGGTCATTGATAGACACTGACACCATTACTTTGGTTTACTCAAAGACAAAAGCTCGAGAAGAGACGATGCGACACTGAACGGCAGAGGGACTATTCCAG
>CM065732.1:68884600-68899600 GCA_033310375.1 Conus canariensis
TGTCTGTCTGTCTGTCTGTCTGTCTTGTCTCTCTCTCTCTCTCTCTCTCTCTCTCTCTCTCTCTCTCTCTCTCTCTCTCTCTCTCTCTGTATAGCACCTTCCTATTTTGTTTTCATCTTTCTAAACTGGAAACTTCCTGTATTGTTCAAATATTTTAATGGATATGAACTGGTGAGTTTTGTTTTAAACCAAACTGATTTTGATGATACGAATCTCCAGATGAGTCGGCGATTATGTGTATTCAGGACTGAACAAAACTGAGTTTAGACAAAGAACGGGAGCAAATATTACCACGCATGTTTCAGTTCTTCTGACGATGTGAACTAGTTCCCATACATTACAGACAGAAGGCAGAAAAACAGGTTTATTCTAGCTGGAAACAATATCTTGTTCTGTGTGTACCAGTAACTTTATGAATTCTTTCCAGTGTATTGTGAAGTATCTGTTTCAAAGTGAGCTACGTCATTAGTCTATTTTCTGTCAGCTGTTAATGGTGAACACATGGAATTTATAACACCAGAAAGCATCGCCTGTTTCTGTTCTTCTGTCCAAGACATCCATCAAATCCCATTGCAGCCTATAGTTCACTGATGTTAATGTAGCGACCACAAAACACACAGTCCCAATGAAATAACAGAGTAATCAGATGATGACATCCATGATGGACTGAGATGACAGTTAGACCTCTGACAAGCAGTACACACATCTGCCTGCATAATGGACTGAGATAGACTCAGTTAGACCTTTGGCCCATTGACTGCTTGTCTGCAGCGCGTGAGATGACTCAGTTAGACCTTTGGCCATTGACTGCTTGTCTGCAGCGCGGTGAGATGACTCAGTTAGACCTTTGGCCATGACTAGCTGTCTGCAGCGCGGTGAAATGACTCAGTTAGACCTTTGCCATTGACTGCTTGTCTGCAGCACGGTGAGTGGTGTCACACTCTTGCTGCTGATTCGAGGACTCCCTACAATGTTTAAACACTGCAATTCTACTGCACTAAGTTTTGCTTTAAGCATAAAGTCTGTAACGTCTTTTGGTCGTGTGGGGGAGATTCGATTCCACATGCTTCTGACTTTCTGACTGGCTGTGTGCATGTCAAGACATAGTGTACCACGTTATAATGAGGAAGGGTGATGAGATATAAGAGATTATGTGTAGATCTGACGTTTGGGCAAGAGTGTTGTTGGCATGCAAGAACGCGCGAGCACATGCACGCGCGCACACACATTGCGCGGCATGCTCAAACACGTACGCGCGCGCGCGCGCGCGCGCGCGCTCACACACACACACACACACACACACACACACACAACACACACACACACACACACAACAGAAGAAGAAGAAGAAGAAGAAGAAGAAGAAGAAAGAAGAAGAAGAAGAACAACAACAACAACAACAACAACAATAACAACAAGAACAAGAACAAGAACATGAAGAACAAGAAGAGGGGGAGGAGAGAGGAGGAGGTGAAGGAGAAAAGGCATTTCCTAGCTTCTTTCGTTGTGTGCATCATCTTCAGTTTGAAAAAAACAAAAAAAAAAAACAACAGACATTGTCTTTATGAGGCAGGTAAAGAAATGACAGCATTTCCACTTCTTTACAAATGTTACTATTTCAGCAGATAATTGACAGAAAAAAAGAAACTTCTACTGATTAGGTATAAACATATTAAGAGAAGGTGTCAGAGAGAATGTAGGCTTGCTCACTCCAATAAGTATGTTAATTCGATGATTTCAGAAGGTGATCATCAAAACAAGAAATTATGGTCTTACATAAGGAGTAAGAGACAGGACAACATTGGGATTCCAGACCTGAGAAACAACCAGAATAACCTAATACAGGACCCTGAAGGGAAAGCAAATTTACTAAACAAGCAGTTTTGTTCGGTTTTCTCAAATCCCAAGCCTTAATTAATGTTAGACTAAAGGATGATGATAAACTCCCTGAAATGCAAAACATCAAAGTAAGCAAAGCAGGAGTATTTAAGTTACTGACCAACATCAATGAAAACAAAGCTACTGGTCCTGATGGCGTTCCTGGCAAGCTCTTTAAAATTATGTGCCAATGAATTGACTGAGGTATACCAACTACTTTACCAAGCTTCACTGGACCAGGGAGTAATACCTGATGAGTGGCGAGATGCGAGCATTGTTCCTTTATTCAAAAAGGGTGACAAAACAAAAGCAGTGAACTATAGACCTGTATCTCTTACATCCATATCAGCAAAACTACTTGAACACATAATATATAGTAGCAGAATGGACTATCTTGACAAATATGACTTCTTAGATAACGCCCAGCATGGTTTTAGACAGCGAAGGAGTTGTGAGACTCAACTTATAACAACTCTCAATGATTTTAATAACTGTCTTAACAACAGACAGCAAATAGATGCAATTTTATTAGAATTTTCTAAAGCCTTTGATAAGGTTGACCATGAGGGCCTGCTGCTTAAATTAGAACACATCGACATCGGCGGTTCTTTGCTAAAATGGGCTAGATCATTCCTCATTGGGAGAACGCAGAAAGTTGTTGTGGAAGGGTCGTCATACCATTGTAAACCAGTCTTGTCAGGTGTACCACAGGGAACTGTTCTGGGGCCCTTGTTTTTCTTAATTTATATAAATGACATAAGTAGAAATCTCTCTCCTGGAACTACTATAAGTCTTTTTGCAGATGACAGCTTAGTATATAGAACAATCAGAAGCAAGAATGATACACGCATTCTACAAGAAGATCTAAACGGTTTACAAGAGTGGGAAAGAACTTGGAAAATGGAATTTCATCCCCAGAAGTGCCAAGTGTTGCGTATATGTAATAAACGTTCACCAACTAGATCAGAATATTCTATTCATAATACTATTCTAAAGAAACCAATGCTGCAAAATATTTAGGCGTGATTATAGATAGTCGTCTCAAATGGAAAGAACATTACAGTTTAGTATGTAAGAAAGCAAATAACATCTTAGCTTTCTAATAAGGAATATCAACGACCGCCCCAAAAAGGTTAAAGACGACTGCTACAAAACACTGGTTAGACCAGTACTGGAATATGGTTGCTCAGTCTGGGATCCTTACCATCTAAAGGACATTGATAACCTCGAAAAGATTCAGAAGAGAGCAGCACGGTTCGTAACAGGGAACCATATCAGAGAGAAGGGGAATACTAGGAAGAACATGAGGAAATTAGAATGGAAACCCTTAGAAGAGATAAGAGCTTTTATCAAACTTAATATCTTCTTCAAAGGCAGAGCTAAACTAATTGATATTCCAATGGAACAACTAGTATTGAATAAAAGTAGCACCAGGAGTGGCGGTCAATGTTATACCATACCTGCATCAAATATTGACAGCCACTTACATTCATTTTATCCTAGTTCTGTACGGCTGTGGAACCCACTGCCAGGTGCCATCAAGATTGCCACAGATGCAGTCTCATTTAAAAGCAAATTGATACGACAGTTTTGAGATCTGCATATTGACGATTTTCTATTTTAACTTCCCCAGATATTTTATGGTTACCTGGGCCTGAATCTGGCCATTGCTTTTAACTTTTTGAATATCGTGTGCGACCCCTTGTTGCCAAATTTTGCTCCAGGGGCCAACAGACTGAGTTGCACTATTTTATTTTATTTTATTTTATTTTTTAACATGCGCGCTGGTGACCTACTCGTTTTGAGTGAACCAGTATTTTAGGAAGAAGAAAAAAACACCTGCAAGAAAAGAATCCCTGCGATGGTCTGGTTGGTTAGTTTATATATATATATATATATATATATATATATAAGATGAGAGATGAGAGAGAGAGAGAGAGAGAGAGAGAGAGAGGAGAGAGAGAGAGAGAGAGAGAGATTTTTTTCTACGAAAGACTTTTCCCACACCCGTTCCATAATTGTGTGTAGGCGGCAAGTGCCACAGATTCCTCAAAGTTGCCTTGTTCGCCTGAGACAAAAGGGACGCACGTGAACATGTTCGGAGGTAAGACGGATTCACAGGACCAATACACTGATTGTAGGTGCTATCCTTTCAATCATGAATACTAACAGTGCTCTGGAACTCTGTCGGAGTGTAATTGTTGCGTGCCACTCTATCGTAACTCTCTTCTTGCTCTGCATAGACTCTGCACCATCCGTCTGATGGTCTATCGGCATGAAATGGGATGGGTGCCAATGAGAAAGAGAGAGAGAGAGAGAGAGAGAGAGAGAGAGAGAGAGAGAGAGAGAGAGAGAGAGAGAGAGGGGGGGAGAGAGAGGGTGGGGTGGGGTGGAGGAGTGTAGCAGACGAAGTAATCAGAATGCTATAAAAGAGAATAAGCCAGCAGTGGCATCAGCAGATTTAGAATGAAATCTCTCAGAGACATTTTCATTGCTCATGTGGATTTTGCTTACCGTAAATCTTATGCTCTGTGTGTGTGTGTGTGTGTGTGTGTGTGTGTGTGTGTGTGTGTGTGTGTGTGTGTGTGTGTGTGTGTGTGTGTGTGTGTGTGTGTGTTGTGTGTGTGTGTGTGTGTGTGTGTGTGTGTGTGTGTACGCCACGAACATTCGCGCACTCTTGCCCATACGGCAACATAGGTGTGTTTGGTGGGTGTATCGGCATATGCATGGAGGCTCTCAATCTTGTTGTGAATGTATCCAATATTCTCACACGTTTTCCATCATTTGTACCGTGTGGATGCCGTCCCATTTGAAGGTCTGGAATAAACTCTGCACGTGGCTTCACTGCCTGTCTTGGACTTCCAGAAGTCTTCAATACCAGAAGATAGTAATGACACAAAGATCACTGATGAATAGACATAGGAAGCCATCTTGTAAGATTGTGGCACTGCAGCGTTCCTGCTTGATTGACCTGTCTGGAATCTTCCTCGTCCTGTTCCCTGCAGTGTTGTTGGGTGTTTGTTCGGCTGTTAAGTCAAGGAGGACCACTTCAGTCAGCTTGGAGTTAAGAGGGGGGGGGGGGGGGATGATTTGTGGATACGGAGGTGGCTGATCAATCCGATGCGTGCACAGAACGTGCGGTGACAGCTTGGACAGGGAATGTGGGAGACCTGTCCTTGATTGCTGGCGCCGGCTTTCCTTGCCTGTCTCTTTTGTCGCGTTGCAGCTGTTCTCGTTTCTTCACATACATAGTCGGAAAGAGTTGCGCCATCTGGCTCGATCCATGGCAGTTCGTTCCCATGTGTTAGGGTTGATGATAAACGCTTTCATGAATGTTTTGAAAGGTGTGTGTGTGTGTGTGTGTGTGTGTGTGTGTGTGTGTGTGTGTGTGTGTGTAAGTGTGTGTGTGTGTGTGTGTGTGTGTGTGTGTGTGTGTGTGTGTGTGTGTGTGTGTGTGTGTGTGTGTGTGTGCATGTGAGAGCGCGCGTGTGGGTCCATATGTGTGTGTGTGTGTGTGTGTGTGTGTGTGTGTGTGTGTGTGTGTGTGTGTGTGGTGTGTGTGTTGGACAATGCCACACATTATTCAGAATTGGCGTTGTTTACATTAGACATTAACAGGACCGCTAGTGCACCAGATCGTCGCTGTCATCCTTTCAGTGAAGGATATTAGCAGTACTTGGAATGTAACTGGAGTGTGACTGCTGCGTACCACGCTATCACATATTTTCGCTTTCTCTGAATACAGTCTACACCATCTGTCTACTGGCATAAAATGAGTGGCATGCCAAGCGAGAGAGAGAGAGAGAGAGAGAGAGAGAGAGAGAGAGAGAGAGAGAGAGAGAGAGAGAGGGGACAGACAGACAGACAGACAGAGAGAAGGGGGGGGGGGGGGGGGCTTGACGAAAGTAGTCGAGGAACTGATCAGAATGCAATAAAATAGAATTAGCTGGCAGTGGCATTTGGTGATTTAGAATAAAATCTCTCAGCTCCATTTTCCTGTTATAAATAAATCTGAAATCATTCTTCTTCATCCAGTGAGGCAAAACTGACTGATCCTTTCTTACTGTTCAAGAGGATCTTGTGTATCGGAAAGGTTATATAAACACACAACCACACACACACACACACACACACACACACACACACACACACACACCACCACACGCACACACACACACACACACACATACATACATACATATCTATATCTATAGATAGAGAGATAGATGTGTGTGTGTGTGTGTGTGTGTGTGTGTGTGTGTGTGTGTGTGTGTGTGTGTGTGTGTGTGGTGTGTTAGTTCTTTAGTTTAACGTCTATTCACTGTAAGTGTTATTGGACGGAAAAAAAAAAAAAAAAAAAAACATATGATTGTGTGTGTGCGTGTACGTGTGGTGTGTGTGTGTGTGTGTGTGTGTGGTTGTGTGTGTGTGTGTGTGTGTGTGTGGTGTGTGTGTGTGTGTTTCTCTGTGTAGTTGTGTGTGTTTGTGTGGTGGTGTGTGTGTGTGTGTGCATGCGCGCGCGCGCGCGCGCGCGTGTGTGTGTGTGTGTGTGTAGGGGGGGAGGGGGGTGCAAGAGAGAGAGAGGACTATGTTAGGGACAAGAGGGGAAGGTTGGGATGGGTGGTAAGATAGGTAGATATTTACTTATCTAGCCTTTAGTGTATGTTGATCGGGGGAATTAAAGTATATCAAATGAAACAAGTTTAGTAGAATTGGAGCATAATGCAGGGGGATGGGTGGGGGAGGAGAAAGTTTGCGGGTGGGATGGGGGACATCAGGGTGGAATGGAGGACGGAATAGAGGAAGGGAGTGGGAGGGTGGGGGTGGGGGATAACCATATATATCATATAATCGTAACTCTTTTATATCAATGTCGTACAACACAACAATTTTATTTAAAGCACATCAGAGATAGATACCAAGTGGACCGGAATTAAAAATTTCAGAGAACACGCAAAGTAATGAGTGATTATTTAAGATATTTTCAGTGGATACTGGTGCACTGGCTGACAACTGATCTGCCAACCTTATCTTAGGAACAAAGTGCCTAACTCCTGGGCAGTGAAGAAGTAGGTGGTTTACAGTTATTTGTTTGCCACATATGCAATGTATATTTTTAGAGTACTTTGTTCTAAAAGCATTTAATCGGAACCTATACATCAAACTAGTAACATGTCTGGAATGCATTACAGAGAAATTGTTTAAAAAGGATTTCGGATTCGCTGCATTCTTTACTAGTACACAGTGCTGGTAATACTGACTATTTGTTTTCTTGTGCAGTTCAGCAACCTGATTTTGAGACACTTTTTCTATGCGCTGGTTAAATTCATGCAGGTCTAGTCGAATGTCGAGATGCTGTGACCCTTCTTTATTTTTTGCTGCCCTTTTAGCCGCATGATCTGCCCACTCGTTTGGGGTGATTCCGGAGTGAGAAGGAATCCAGCAAAAGGTAATACTGGTATCCTTTAGAGACAACTCATGAATAATATGTTTTATTTCAATAGTCATTTCTAGTCGTTTTTTTATGCCTCGGGATTTAATGGGTTGTAAAACAGACTTTGAGTCCACACAGAATAAGATTTTGCATGTATCCGCCGAAAGATCTACAATGTAATTTAATACCATAAGTATGGCTACAAGTTCAGCAGTAAAAATGGAATCATGTTTACCAATGTAGTATCGTTTTTCTGTTTTTAATGAGGGTATTACAAAAGCTGCACCAGTATTTCCATCATCAAGAACTGATCCATCGGTGTATATCTTTAGGTAGTCTGTATACTTACTTTCCAAGTGGGAATCAACTAAACATTTTAATAGATTAGGGGAATGGTTTTTGGATAAATCTGTGTGATCAATGTCAAATATTGGTTGATTTTGTTCCCATTCTGGAAGTGGAGAAAAAGAAGGTTTAATTGCAGCATTTTTCCCGTTCAGCTCTGTATTACAGATAATATCTGAGGCAAATGTATTGATGGACTTCAATGACTGTATTGTTCTAGCTCTTTTTGCAAAGTCGGTTTCTGCATTAAGATTTATTTCTTTTTGTGAAAATGTTTCATAAGCAGAAGTTTTAAGGATAAATTTCGCAGCTGAGGCTTTTCTGTATTCATCGAGGGGTAGAATACCTGCTTCTGTGTAAGTTCCTAAAATTGACGCCTGTATTGGTACACCCAGAGCAAGTTTGTAAGCTTTGGAATCTATGCTCTGCGGTTTCTTTAACAAGTGCGCTGGAGCGCTGAAAAAAACCTCCTGGCCATACGTCAGCCGTGAACGTACAAGGGAGGTAGCGAGAGATATTAGTGCCTTTGTGTGTGTGTGTGTGTGTGTGTGTGTGTGTGTGTGTGTGTGTGTGTGTGTGTGTGTGTGTGTGTGTGTGTGCATACAGACAGACGTAATCATCCGCACGCAGCGCAATCTGACTCCATTTATTCAATAAGAAAATCAAAACAATTTTTATTTTCTAACCTCTTATATAAATCAAATATACCAGATTATTCTTGATCTTCTTTAGGTATTTTTCACAAACGAACTTAATAATGCAAAATTGAAAACAATTATATATATATATATATATATATATATATATATATATATATATATGTGTGTGTGTGTGTGTGTGTGTGTGTGTGTGTGTGGTGTGTGTGTGTGTGTGTGTGTGTGTAATCGTTTTTCTGTCAATTAGTGATGCTCACATTACGGATGCGAATTACAAAATCATGCACCACGTTTCGTGGCTATTTGTCCCTTTTCACAATCAGGGTACCTTACAATCACAGCAATAGTTCACGCCATTAAAATCCAGCAGTCCCTTTTCACAATCAGGGTACCTTACAGTCCCAACATTACTTCATGCCATTAAAATCCAGCAGTCCCTTTTCACAATCAGGGTACCTTACAATCACAACCTTATTTCACGCCATTCAAATCCAGCAGTCCCTATACACAACAGGGCACCTTACAGTCACAACCTTATTTCACGCCATTCAAATCCAGCAGTCCCTTTACACAACAGGGCGCTTTACAAATGACAAAAGTTTTAGCAGCGTCTCTGACACACTTCAAAAATTAGAAATCATTATTGCAACTTTTTTTTTTCATTACGCCGATGGAATCAACGCTGTCACCCTTTGACAACTGTCGGCTTTTCTTCACAGTCTTCTTCAATTGTTTACAAACACATCTCAAAAGGATGTCTACCCTTTAACAAACTTGAGGGTTTGTTTCCACGAAACATCTTAGGCATACATATATATGGTCTTTCGAGAGCGTAGTACTCTTCCATACACGAGAGCGTAATTGTAAGGTTCCTCCAAGTTTCAGGGAGTAGTCGTATCAATTTGGTCTGGCACCTCGGTCTAACGAGCCATGTGACCAACGTAACTTTGATTTACCAAATCATAGAAAAGGTTCTCGTCGTACTATCTGCGCAAACTCACGAACACGAGTTCGGCGATACAAATCTGCTTGGTTATTACATTGAGACTTTTGTCTCACAAAGTTAATGAGAACTTTTTTGGTTTGTTTTTTGCTGAAACTAAATCACAACGCTAGCGCCGTCTGGCCTCTCGAGAGTCTTTGTCTGTCTGTCTGTCTGTCTGTCTGTCTGTCTGTCTCCTCTCTCCCTCTTCTCTCTCTCTCTCTCTCTCTCTCTCTCTCTCTAATTTTCCCGCTAATGCTCCCTTTTTTTCTTCTTTTTTTCTTTACAAATCCTTCAGCGACGCTCAGGTAAAATTCATCGACGACAGAACCCTTTTTACTACAGTTCAACCCTAGAAAACACACACACACACACACACACACACACACACACACACACACACACACACACACACACACACTATGTATGTATGTATGTATGTATGTATGTACGTACGTATGTATGTATGCATGTGTATATGTATATCATCATCATCATGGATGTCCGTCGTGGTCGACGAAGACGTTGGTGACTCCGCATGTGTGAGCGCAAGCCAAAGCTGGACACACAGATACGTCCGCACTCTGGGCATGTCATTGGGTCAGGTCTCCTCTCTTTGCGGGCTTGTATGCATATATATATATATATATATATATATATATATATATATATATATATATATATATATATATATATATATACAAGAATAACAACAACAGTGGGTTCATGTCTCAGACTTGTATTTTCAACAAATTTTCGCTGTGAACAGCTTCGTCAGGCCAAGGTACAATGATAAAAGCCTCACATCAAGTTAAAAGGACAAACCGTTGATGGTGAACTCATATTCAGGTATACCAGGTAAAATCAGGTAAAAAGAGGTCAACAACTGCCGCATGCAGGACATTATTCACTCCAATAGGCCCTCCAACCACACTCACACACACACACACACACGCGCGCGCGCACAGACCGACAAACCACACACACACACACACACACACACACACACACACACACACGCACACACACTCACACTCACACGCACGCACACACACACACACACACACACACACACACACACACACACACACACACACACACACACACACGCACGCAAGCACACACACACGCACGCACGCACACACGCACCCCCCCCCCCCCCCCACACACACACACACAAGTATACATATATATATATATATATATATATATATATATATATATATATATACGCACACATACAGACATACACACATATACATATGTGTGTATATATGTATATAAAATATATATATATATATATACACACACACACACACACACCACACACACACAACCACACATATGCATATACACACATATATACACACACATACACATACACACACACACACACACACACACACACACACACATACATACATACACACACACACACACACACACACACACACACATACACACACACACACACACACACACACACACACACACACACACACGCACACACACACACACGCACACACATGTATATCACGAGTAAGAGGGGGAGGAGAGAGTGGAGAGAGAGAGAAAGGGGCAGAGAAACAAAAAGGTTGGGGGGCGAGGGAGAGAGAGAGAAAAGACGGTGTGGGGGGGGGGGGGGAGGGTAGAAGAGGGAAGGTGTGGAGGGAGAAATGGAAAGCATGGGGGAGGGGGGAAGGGGGAGTTGAGGGGGGAGGGGGTGAAGACAGTTGGGTATGAGGAAATAAGAACAAGATGAGAGACCAAGAAAAAGAAACATTTGACAAATATGTATGTGATTACATATATACATCCACAACTGCATCCACGTAGCATGATTAAAATAAAGGTGTACATTTCCTTGAGTTTATCAAAATATGGTTATACGAAAAAAAAAAAAAAAAAAAAGGGGGGGAGGGGGGGTAGGAAAGGGGAAAGTGGAAGTGGCAATGGGAGAAGGGGGTAGGGGAGAGGGGGATTGTAGGGCGGGGCAGGGGGGGGGGGGTGCGGGGTGTTTAAGTGCGGGAATTGTCGAACGAAAACTAAGGGAGTAGGGGGTAAGGGGAGGGGGAGGCCGGATAGGGATAGAGTGAGGCGGAGGGAGATGGGAGGTAAAACAAGGGGAAAAAAAAAGGGGGGGGGGGGAGAACATTGGCACTATGAATGACAAATTTTCAGAGGTATAACATAATTTTATTCATAGAAAAAAAAATATGTATGTGTATCGAGGAGGGGAGGGAGAGAGGGGCTATGGGGGGGGGGGTGGGGGGAGAGATTGGGAGAAAATCAGAAAGAGGGTGAAAAGGAAGGGCAGGGTGAAGGGTACTTTTAGATCATTTTACAGTATAGTTATTTCTTTTATAAACAGTTACACTTATAAGATAAAACTTGTTCTCAGTTTTAAAACTGACAGGCATAAAAAGGCGGGACCAAATGTAAAATCCAAAGGATCCTAAATACTGGTTATGTATAAAAGAAAATGGGGGACCGCGGCTTGAAGAGGTGGGAGAGGGGAGATGGTATGGTGGGGTGTAAGGAAAAGATAATTATATTTGAAGGGCATTTCATCAGAATAAGAACCGGTCCGGAAACGACTAGTAAATGTGTGCGTGCGCGCGTGTGCCCAAGCGCGCGCGCGCGCGAGGGCGAGCGCACGTGTATGTCAGTGGATGCACCCGGGCGCCCGCGCGCACGCCAGAACGCGAGTGAGCGAGTGCGCACGCGCAAGCGCGCAAGCACGCACGCACGTACGCCACCGCGCAGGCACACACGCACATGAAGAGCTGGGGGGGGGGGGGGGGGAGTGAAGGGAGGAATGACAATTTTGGGTTACAAGGAAGGGGAATGTGAAGGCCACTTTAAGATGCTTCTCGGCCTGACGAAGCTGTTAACAGCGAAAATTGGTTTAAAATACAAGTCTGAGACATGAAGCGACTGTTGTTTTTATTCTTGAATTTTACCGTTTCTGGTTTCTACTCCAGTCAATTCTACAGGGTGCGGAGCTCAGGACAACAAGAGAACATTATTTTTAAATATATGTACATATATATATATATATATTATATATATATATATATATATATATATATGCAGATAGATGGATAGATAGATGTGTGTGGGGCGCTGTTTGTGTGTGTGTGTGGTGCGTGCGTGCGTGCGTGCGTGCGTGCGTGCGTGCGTGCGTGCGTGTGTGTGTGTGTGTGTGTGTGTGTGTGTGTGTGTGTGTGTGTGTGTGTGTGTGTGTGTGTGTGTGTAAAAGCTTATTTACCCCTATTTTTTCAATCTAAGTCATACGAGCAAGCTTTGCATATAATTCAATATTTCTTTCAGTCATTGCAACACCAAGCTGCTCTGAAAATTGCTGGAATGGTGCTCAGTTACTTACCCTTGGAATTTATTAGAGAGAGACAGACAGACAGACACAGAGATAGATATATGTATATAGGTAGTGTGTGATTATAACAAAGTGATAAACAGGAACTTAGTCGTTAACCTTTCCAACGAAAAGCTGACGGACGAACAGATGAGTGTCCTGTCCTTGGGTCCCAAATTCTGCCCCACCCCTCGATCCCTGGACCACGGCCAACTGTGTGACGACGTGGCTGAAGGCTGCAGAAAACTTCGTTTGAAGGAACTTTTCTATGACCCCGACGCCCCTTCAGACTCTGAACCCCCTCCGAAATTCTACAAGCCTACAGGGTTCTTGCCACCCAAAGGAAGGGAAAAAGACCTGGACATTTTTTGTGATACTGTACTTAGCCGCGTTGAAAACTTCAAAATACTCAAACCCAAATTTGACAATCTGGCCTTTAGTGAACGTTCAGCAGTGAAAGAACTCCGCCAACTTGTGATGAATAGAACTATCCGTATAAGTATGGCAGACAAGGGTGGGACAGTCGTTGTGCAAAATACAGATGACTATATAAATGAAGCTTATAGACTTTTAAATAATGCTGACCATTACTGTGTAGTGGACAAAGACCCTACCACCCAGATAGCGAAAACTTCCAATTATATTGTCAATAAATTACTAGATACAGGTGTAATCGATACCAACACCTCTAAATGGGCAATCAATGACATGAAATCCGTTCGCACCCCTCTATTTTATCACCTTCCCAAGATTCACAAGTCCTTACAGCAGCCCCCAGGTAGACCTGTTGTTTCAGGGGTGGGGGGCCCTACGGAAAAAACTCTCAGCATTAGTAGACCACTGGCTACGTGATATCGTTGCTTCTCTCCCAGTTACATCCAAGACACCACTCATCTGTTAAACACCGTCGAAGAATGGAATTTAAAATATGGACCCTTTCCCAACCTGATTTTGGTAACAATAGACGTAGTGGGACTTTATTCCAACATACCCCAGAATGAGCTAAATAATGCAGCTGAATATTATCTTAATCTAAACGCTGATCCCAGCATACCTCCCACTGATACACTTTTAGAAATTATGAATCATGTTTTGGAAAAGAATTACTTTATCTTTGAAAACCGTATATATATCACCAAATTTCAGGAACAGCCATGGGGACTCCCATGGCTCCCTCTGTGGCCAATCTGTTTATGGGGAGGTCTGAAACAGAACTTCTTTCTAACAGCCCCATTCCTGTTGTTCAGCACTTCTGGAAAAGATTTATAGCCGACATACTGCTACTCTGGACAGGGGCTCAGACTGACCTACAAACATTCCTGACGTATATCAATACAGTTCATCCCACCATTAAATTCACTCACAATACCTCTGTTGACCAACTTCCTTTCCTTGACGTATTATTATACTTAGAGAATGGCTTTATCCAAACAGATCTGTACACTAAACCCACTGATGCACATGCTTATTTACACTACAAGTCTAGCCATCCCCCCCCCCCCCCCCCTCCACTGCAAAAGGAATTTACCCTGCAGTCAGTTTTTGAGAATCAGACGTATATGCTCTAAACCAAAAGATTTCATTACCCGCTCAGAGCAGATGTTCGAATTTCTCAGACTCAGAGGCTACAAACCCCAAACTCTACGCACTGCTCTTGAACAGGCAAAAACGACACCCAGACAAGATACTCTTACTTACAAACCTAAGCTGTCCAACCCTAGAACACCCGTTATTGTCACTCATAACCCTAGCAACCCCCCTCTCCGTCAATGGTTTAAAGAATTATATCAGACAGTTTTCACCAGTGACAAACTTAAACAGGTCATACCTCACCCACCCATCCTAGGAGAAAGAAACAGCCGTTCTCTCAAAGACTTGCTTATACCCTCAGCCCTCCCCGTCAAATTAAATCCTAAAGACCCAAATAGTTTTTTCAAATGTTCCAACAAATGTATTATTTGTAGTGAGCACGCCTTGGGATCCACCAATTTCATTAGCCACCAGACCAAAGACACATTTACTCTAAGACACCATACTGACTGTCAAACCAATAACATCATTTATCTCATGTTCTGCGAACTCTGTCAGAATTCTCAATACATTGGTGAAACAAAAAATTCACTCAGAAAACGTTTCTATCTGCATAGATCTCACATCAAGAACAACATCGGGACTCTAGTCACGCGACATTTCAACCTGCCCAACCACACCCTGGCCAACATGAAATGCAATGTGATAGAAACAGGTTTTTCAGACAGCCACACGCACAGAATTTGTAGGGAAAAATTCTGGATAAGAAAATTGAAAACTCTCCAACCTTTCGGACTCA
>CM065732.1:68907100-68930766 GCA_033310375.1 Conus canariensis
TCTGTGTAGCTTCGTGCCACGTAATCCTCGTACAATGTGGAGTGAAGTGAAGTAAGCCACTATCAAAGCCACCATTGTGTCTGTGATCAGCTTACACTACCCATCTCTCCTCCATTATGTCCCTTCTGGCCTGCATCTGAACCCGTCTCCTAGGAATCCATGAAATAGGTCTGCTTTATTTAACACAAAGGGGGGAAAGGTTAGTTTTATTACAAACGTAAAGTTAAAGTTAGGAATGGGGGTATGTTCTTCGGTTGTTTTTCTATTCCCGTTTGTTTGTTTGATTGTATAAATGTATGGAGAGAGAGAGAGAGGAGAGAGAGAGAGAGAGAGAGAGAGAGAGAGAGAGAGACAGACAGACAGACAGACAGGACAGACAAACAGACATGTAAATCGATATAGAGACAAACAGATAGACAGATAGATAGATGGATGGATAGATTGATATTTGAGAGATAGATTCACACAGAGAGAGGGAGAGAGAGAGAGAGAGAGAGAGAGAGGAGAGAGAGAGAGAGAGAGAGAGAGAGAGACAGACAGACAGACAGACAGACAGACAGACAGACAGACAGACAGACAGAGAGTGGTATGTGTACATATCATCTCCTTATTTCTTTACGTATTGCAAAACTCGGACGGTCACTGCAGATATCCGCAGACGTATCTGAACACTGATGCTAAGTCATCTCTGTAGGATCTTAATCCTCTTCTCACAAAGACCATCTGGCAAATGAGTCAGTCTGCAACAGAGGGAAACGAACCACTGGGCTGTAGGACGACCTGGTCAGCAGTCAGTCTACAACAGAGACAAAGGAACCACTGGGCTACAGGACGACCTGGTCATCAGTCAGTCTGCAACAGAGACAAAGGAACCACTGGGCTGTAGGACGACCTGGTCATCAGTCAGTCTACAACAGAGACAAAGGAACCACTGAGCTACAGGACGACCTGGTCATCAGTCAGTCTGCAACAGAGACAAAGGAACCACTGGGCTACAGGACGACCTGGTCATCAGTCAGTCTGCAACAGAGACAAAGGAACCACTGGGCTACAGGACGACTGGTTATCAGCCATCTGGCATCTGCACATCACAGTGCGTGGGAGATACAGAAGAGACAGACAGAAGACCCATGGAGGACAACAGTAGGGAATGGGCAGGGCTGCAATTTGCCAGCTCTCAGAGTGTTAAATGGAACCGCAGCACACAGAGAGAGAGAGATAGAGAGAGAGAGAGAGAGAGAGAGAGAGAGAGAGAGAGAGAGAGAGAGAGAGAGAGAGAGAGAGAGAGAGAATCGTTAGTTATGCCTCAACGATATGAGTAAGATACGCAACAGCCCGGTTAAGCTGCTGACGTCATATTTGTTGCTTGCCTAACCTGCGAAAATCTTTTAAGATTGAAGGGATTTTTTTTTTCTTAATTGGTGATTTATTGTATGTTGACGATAATTAAGTACTGGCGTTCAATCGGTAAATCCGCCATGTTTATTTTCTTTGTTCGGTTTCTTTAGTTCATTTCTAAGAATCCATTTGGTCGGAGAAGTGGCTGGAGGGGAAGGAAGTGGATGGGGGGGGGGGGGGGTTCAACCACATGTGTGTGTGTGTGTGTGTGTGTGTGTGTGTGTGTGTGTGTGTGTGTGTGTGTGTGTGTGTGTGTGTGCGTGTGTGAGTGAGTAATCCCCACAGATAATTGAGGTGAAGGACAGTAATACCCCATGTTATATAGGGTCCATTCTTCTGTGTAGCTTCGTGCCACGTAATCCTCGTACAATGTGGAGTGAAGGTGAAGTAAGCCACTATCAAAGCCACCATTGTGCCTGTGATCAGCTTACACTACCCATCTCTCCTCCATCATGTCCCCTTCTGGCCTGCGTCTGAACCCGTCTCCTAGTAACCCATGAAACAGGTCTGCTATGTTTAACACAAAAGGGGGAAAAAGGTAATTAAATTACAAACGTAAAGTTAAAGTTAGGAATGGGGGTATGTTCTTCGCTTCTTTTACCAATCCCGTTCGTTTGTTTGATTGTGTAAATGGATGTAAGAGAGAGAGAGAGAGAGAGAGAGAGAGAGAGAGAGAGAGGAGAGGAGAGACAGACAGACAGACAAACAGACATGTAAATCGATATAGAGACAAACAGATAGATATAGAGATAGATGGATGGATTGATTGATATTTGAGAGATAGATAGATCCACAGAGAGAGAGAGAGGGAGAGAGAGAGAGAGAGAGAGACAGAGAGACAGACAGACAGACAGACAGACAGACAGACAGACAGAGAGACAGAGAGAGACAGAGAGAGAGAGTGGTATGTGTACATATCATCTCCTTATTTCCTTACGTATTGCGAAACTCGGACGGTCACTGCAGATATCCGCAGACGTATCTGAACACTGATGCTAAGTCATCTCTGTAGGATCTTAATCCTCTCCTCACAAAGACCACCTGGCAAATGAGTCAGTCTGCAACAGAGACAAAGGAACCACTGGGCTGTAGGACGACCTGGTCATCAGTCAGTCTGCAACAGAGACAAAGGAACCACTGGGCTACAGGACGACCTGGTCATCAGTCAGTCTGCAACAGAGACAAAGGAACCACTGGTCCGTAGCACGACCTGGTCATCAGTCAGTCTACAACAGAGACAAAGGAACTACTGACCATAGGACGACCTGTCATCAGTCAGTCTGCAACAGAGACAAAGGAACCACTGGGCTACAGGACGACCTGGTCATCTCTGCAACAGAGACAAAGGAACCACTGGGCTGTAGGACGACCTGGTCATCAGTCAGTCTGCAACAGAGACAAAGGAACCACTGGGCTACAGGACGACCTGGTCATCAGTCAGTCTGCAACAGAGGCAAAGGAACCACTGGGCTACAGGACGACCTGGTCATCAGCCATCTGGCAGCTGCACATCACAGTGCGTGGGAGATGAAAAAGAGACAGGCAGAAGACCCATGGAGGACAACTGTGGGGAGTGGGTAGCACCTGCACATCACAGTGCGTGGGAGATGAAGACGAGACAGACAGAAGATCCATGGAGGACAACAGTAGGGAGTGGGTAGCACCTGCACATCAAAGTGCGTGGGAGATACAGAAGAAACAGACAGAAGACCCATGGAGGACAACAGTAGGGAGTGGGTAGCACCTGCACATCACAGTGCATGGGAGATACAGAAGAGACAGACAGAAGACCCATGGAGGACAACAGTAGGGAGTGGGCAGGGCTGCACATCACAGTGCGTGGGAGATGAAGAAGAGACCGACAGAAGACCCACGGAGGACAACAGTAGGGAGTGGGTAGGGCTGCAATTTGCCAGCTCTCAGAGTGTTAAATGGAATCGCAGCACACACAGAGAGAGAGAGAGAGAGAGAGAGAGAGAGAGAGAGATTCAGATTATTTGTTGCTTGCCTAACCTGCGAAAATCTTTTAAGATTGAATGGTTTTTTTCTTAATTGGTGATTTATTGTATGTTTGCGATAATTAATCACTGGAGTTCAATCGGTAAATCCGCCATGTTTATTTTCTTTGTTCGGTTTGTTTAGTTCATTTATAAGAATCCATTTGGTCGGAGAAGTGGCGGGAGGGGAAGGAAGTGGATGGGGGGGGGGGGGGGGATTTCAATCACATCTGTGTGTGTGTGTGTGTGTGTGTGTGTGTGTGTGTGTGTGTGTGTGTGTGTGTGTGTGTGTGTGTGTGAGTGAGTGAGTGCGCGCGCGCGCGTGTGCGCGAGTATGTGCACATGCAACACTCGCGCGTCCGCGCCGAAGGTGTAATGTGGGTGGGCAGGGGCTAGTTACCGAAGAAAAGTATATTGTATTAAAGATTAGTAAAGACATACAAAATCTAGGGACGTCGAAAGCAGTGTTATATAGACGAGTATCTATATTCTGTACACAATCAAATAAATTAACAATAGAGCCAACCAACTCAGCCCAGAAAAAGAGAAGTGGGTGGTAGTAACAAGTGGCGAAGAACAGGGTCACAACAAATGAAGTATAGTCGGAGGTGGATACAGATACATGATGGTGTGTGATTGCTCTAGGGGGGAGGATGGTAAGAGGATTGTGGAAGGCAAAAGAAGCGCTGAGGGGAGAAGAAACGGAGGTGACGGCTTTGGAAGAGAAGGACAAGGGAAAGAGGCGCTGAGGGGAGAAGAAACGGAGGTGACGGCTTTGGAGGAGAAGGACAAGGGAAATAAGCGCTGAGGGGAGAAGAAACGGAGGTGACGGCTTTGGAAGAGAAGGACAAGGGAAAGAGGCGCTGAGGGGAGAAGAAACGGAGGTGACGGCTTTGGAAGAGAAGGACAAGGGAAATAAGCGCTGAGGGGAGAAGAAACGGAGGTGACGGCTTTGGAAGAGAAGGACAAGGGAAATAAGCGCTGAGGGGAGAAGAAACGGAGGTGACGGCTTTGGAAGAGAAGGACAAGGGAAATAAGCGCTGAGGGGAGAAGAAACGGAGGTGACGGCTTTGGAAGAGAAGGACAAGGGAAATAAGCGCCGAGGGGAGAAGAAACGGAGGTGACGGCTTTGGAAGAGAAGGACAAGGGAAATAAGCGCCGAGGGGAGAAGAAACGGAGGTGACGGCTTTGGAAGAGAAGGACAAGGCAAAGAAGCGATGAGGGGAGAAGAAACGGAGGTGACGGCTTTGGAAGAGAAGGACAAGGGAAATAAGCGCCGAGGGGAGAAGAAACGGAGGTGACGGCTTTGGAAGAGAAGGACAAGGGAAAGAAGCGCCGAGGGGAGAAGAAACGGAGGGTGACGGCTTTGGAAGAGAAGGACAAGGGAAATAAGCGATGAGGGGAGAAGAAACGGAGGTGACGGCTTTGGAAGAGAAGGACAAGGGAAATAAGCGCCGAGGGGAGAAGAAACGGAGGTGACGGCTTTGGAAGAGAAGGACAAGGCAAAGAAGCGATGAGGGGAGAAGAAACGGAGGTGACGGCTTTGGAAGAGAAGGACAAGGGAAATAAGCGCCGAGGGGAGAAGAAACGGAGGTGACGGCTTTGGAAGAGAAGGACAAGGGAAAGAAGCGCCGAGGGGAGAAGAAACGGAGGTGACGGCTTTGGAAGAGAAGGACAAGGCCAGAGTGGAATAGGAGGGGTAGAAGGGTAACAAGTCCCACAACTCTTCCTGCCCGTCAAAGGGCGTTACTATTTTTAACTCATGGGGGAGGAAATAACGGGAAATTTTGCTAGAGATTTTCTTTTAACCTCCGGCTCATACAAACAACGTTTATCTTGCCTGTATAAAAAAAAAACCACGTGGAGTTCGAACGAAAAGAAGCTGAATGAGAACCTGTATAATTCAAACTTCACCCGTGTTCTAGAGTTCTGTATCTTTACTCATATACAGCAGTGTTCATGTCAGATGATATCAATATAACGTTAAGTAAATAGTATACACGTCAGGTAAACATTAATATTCATTTCAGGTAAATGATAATATACATGTTAGGTAGATATTCACATACATGTCGGGCAAATATTCATACACATATCAGTAAATGTTAATGTTCATGTTGGGCGAATATTGATATACATGTCGAGTAAATATTGATACACATCTCATATATATATATATATATATATATATATATTATATATATATATATATATATATGACAAACATTAATGAACATGCTGGGTATGCATTGATTTACATGTCCTGTAAATATTTATATGCATCTCGCCTAAATATTAATATACACGTCGGTTAGATATTGTTCTATATGTGTCAGGTAAATATTGGTATACTTGTCGGATAAAATATAAATGTAGATGTCCGGTAAAAAAAAATCAAATACATACCTGGTAAGTATCAATATACATGTGGGGTAAACATCAATATACATATCGGGTTAATATTGCTTTACATGCCAGGTAAATATTGGTATGCATGTAAGGTAAATATATATAAGAACTGTCAAGTAAATATAAGTATTGATGCCGGGTAAATATTGACATACATGGCGGGCAAATACTGATATGCATGCCGCGTAAATTTTAATATATAAATATATGTCAGGTAGATATTGATGTATATGTTGGGAAAGTAATGATATACATATCAGGTAAAATATTATGATGTACATGTCTGATATATATCAATACTCATGTCGGGTAGATATTAATATACATGCCGGGTAAGTGTTAAATTACATATGGGGTAAAAAAAAAAAAAAGAAAAAAGAAAGAATATACATACCGGCTTGATATTACCTTACATGTCAGATATTTATTGATATGCATGTCAGGTTGCATGATATACGTCATTCTATAATCTCCAAACGATAGGAAAGAAATTTTGTCAAAATTAATCTTTGGGCAAGTCAGGGAATAAAAGGTTTCAGGATTCAAACTGAAGCCCTGTAGGTTATGTAGACATTAAGTCACGACAGTGCAAAAGGACCTATACGTAAGCTTGCTAAAAGTAGACCATGAGTCATACATTCACATATCCCAAGTATTTGTGCATGCAGAAGTCCCCAGTTACAGGCCAATGCACACACTCATACACACGGAGTGACTACAAAAGTGTAGACATTCCTTTCTTTTCTCTCTCTCTCTTCCTCTTCTCTCTCTCTCTCTCTCTCTCTCTCTCTCACAAAACACACACACACACACCACACACACACACACACACACACACACACACACACACACACACACGCACAGAGAGAGAGAGAAGAGAGAGAGGAGATGAGAGAGAGAGAGAGAGGACTCCCAGGTGATCAATCAGGCATAAAAGATTTCTTTGGTTTCACAGGATTTGCTTTAGAAATAAAACATCAAGTGAAGGTATAAAGACAATTTCTTGAAACGTGTAGGGATTAAGTTCAGCAATAACACAAAAAGTCATTTTATTTACCACACAGTTTCAATACCGGTCCCACGAAAGACACAGGGTTGTAATATCCGCCAGCCAACGGAAGCTACCAGAGACAATTGACAAAAAGAAGACGACGACCTCTGTTCTAAGGGAAACAATCCCTTCGCCAGTACATCAGGGGCGGTTAGATTTACCTGACTGTTCCTGGCAGTACATTAAGGATCTTTGTTCCAGAGGCGATCAAACTACTCTGATTCCAACTGACCTTCTGGAACAACTCATAACAATTGTCACGTTTCATGGCGTGAAATAGTATGATGTAAATTCCTTTCTACTTCTCGTCTTTCGCGTGTGCAGTGCACACCATCATCTCATTGCCTAGGAAGTCCTCATCATCGCTATCTTCCGTTCGCTTGTGACCTTTGTTTTCAGCATCAACTAGATCGTGAGTAAAACAAGTATATAACGTTCAGACATCATCCTCATCGTCATCATCATCATCATCATGACCATCATTATTGTTATCATTACTTTTATCAATATTTTTGTTTATCATTATTATTATTATTATTATTATTATTATTATTATTATTATTATTATTATTATTATTATTATCATTATTATTGTTGTTGTTGTTGCTGCTGCTACAGATGGAAGCATTTATTTGATGGCCTGCAAATTTCGAACATTCTGGAATCAGAATATCTAAACCAATTTGAAATACACTGGAAACTTGACCTGCTGTTTCACTGTCCGCCGTGCCAAGAGAGCATGTACTGAATCAGTTCCTCCACATGGCTAATTCGCATGTTGTTGAACTCTTCTCTTGATATGAACTGATGTGCGTGTGTGTGTGTGTGTGCGTGTGTGTGTGTGTGTGTGTGTGTGTGTGTGTGTGTGTGTGTGTGTGTGTGTGTGTGTGTGTGTGACTTCGTGACATGTAAAAGCTATTTTAGGGTGTGTGCGTGGAGAAGTCAGTGATCTACAGGATTCAAATTGGACCTTCGGCTGTTCTTTCTCTCTCTCTCTCTCTCTCTCTCTCTCTTCTCTCTCTCTCTCCTCTCTCTCTCTCTCTCTCTCTCTCCACAGCATTCCAGGGGTGGTTCTTTTCAACTTCAACTTTCCTTTGCTGATTTAAGGAGTCCATGTATTATTCAAACACTCTCATGGACGCAGCAGTAAACTTTTGTTACAAGCACTATGTCTCGGGGTGGCGCGCAGAAAGTTGGTACCCGAATGTTTCTACAGTTGTCAAGAGATCTGGGTTTTCCCCCTTGCTTTGGGCATGTCAAAAACCACGCAGTGGGGTCGGAAGAGGAGGGTTTTAGCTTGGGGTTGATTAGTGTGTAGAAGCTATTGCATTAGTTTCAAAAACGTATTGTAATGCACAGTGACCCCATGTGAAGCCGCCTTCCCTCTCTCTACTCCTATTCTGATTTCTGATGGTCTCATTCACCTTCTTGTGCGCGTTGTTCATTTTGTGATGTTACATGTTATGAAACTGATAGCACACTAGAGGAGTATCACACAGCGTCGCCGTGTGTGTGTGGTGTGTGTGTGTGTGTGTGTGTGTGTGTGTGTGTGTGTGTGTGTGTGTGTGTGTGTGACTGCTAATCTCGGTTTTTTTTTTAGCAGCAGGCCTACCAACACGCAGACTCAGACAAATGCCAGGACCCATTAGATTCCTTGTTTTACCCACTGAATGTTATTGCCCGTTCTGGCACCATTAGATTCCTTGTTTTACCCACTGAATGTTATTGCCCGTCTGGCACCATTAGATTCCTTGTTTGACTCACTGAATGTTATTGCCCGTCTGGCACCATTAGATTCCTTGTTTGACTCACTGAATGTTATTGCCCGTCTGGCACCATTAGATTCCTTGTTTGACTCACTGAATGTTATTGCCCGTCTGGCACCAACTGAACTGTAAGGCAGCGTCAGACCACAGACTTCTCCACCTGCATACCCTGAAATAGCTTTTACATGTTAAGAAAACGAACCACTGTGTGTGTTGTGTGTGTGTGTGTGTGTGTGTGTGTGTGTGTGTGTGTGTGTGGTGTGTGTGTATGTTTGTGTTTCTGTGTCTGTTCGTGTTAATATGCTCGCTCTCTCTGTCTCTGTCTGTTCCGTCTGTCTGTCTGTCTGTCTGTCTGTCTGTCTGTCTGTCTGTCTTTTCTGTCTCTCTCTCTCTCTCTCTCTCTCCTCTCTCTCTCTCTCTCTCTCTCTCTGCCACAAGCCCCAGTGCCCCGCCCCTCCCGCGAACCTTCGTTTTCTGTCCCCACACTCTTAGAACTTCACACCCTTCCAGTGTGGAGAAGACCAACACTGTAGTGATGTTTAATTGGTTTAAGTGGATAGCTGTAAAGTGTAGTTGTCTAGCACGAACCAGACGACCAGACAGACATAAGCCACCTGAAACACCTAAACGACACCCTCCTTTATTGAATTTCAGACTGGACACTCTTGGCACCAGGCTAACCAGTGCCAGCAGATTTCTTCATGTCTACATGCTAAATTAGGTTTGAAAGGTCAAAGTGTGTGTGTGTGTGTGTGTGTGTGTGTGTGTGTGTGTGTGTGTGTGTGTGTGTGTGTGTGTGTGTGTGAGTTCGTGTGTTGTGTGTGTGTGTTGTGTGTTTTGTGTGTGTGTGTGTGGGTGTGTAGACCTTTAAATTTAATCGAAGTCCACCATAAAAAATTACCGTAGCAAAAAAAAAAAAAAAAATATGATTAACTTATTAATTGAAAGTATAAACAGCGTCTGAGATGTGCACGAAAGAGTGGCTTAATTGCTTTGTTCTTGTTTGTGAACTCTGTCTGCTTTTTGTCGGTTTTGAATCTGGCATATTTAAAACTTTAACAGCTTGTTATTTGTTAGTTTAAAAAGTTTGCAAATAACGATGTCCATTTATTACAATCGAATAAAGGCAAGCATCACCCTCAAGTGAAAAAAGAACGATAACACTGCATTCAGAAATGACTATGTCTGTCTTCCCCTCAAAACAACCTACCACTTTCACTTACTTCATCTGGTTTCGAAAACATTTGGCTTGATCAAACTAGAAACGTATGTTTTGGATTTTTGGTCTTTCAAATTCGGGAGATAAATTTGTCCTTGGAATAGAAATGTTGATACAAGTTCAAAAACGAGGTAATTGTCAACAGCGAAACAGCATCAGTGTTTTCTGTAGCAGTACGCTTACAGGAAGGAGAACTACTCTCACCCTATAATCTTAAAATCGGTGCAGAAAAAATGGCGATGATAAAAGACGGCGCAAAGATGTTAAAGGCTGTATAGGCAGTAAGGCTGAATACAAAATCGCACAACTTGCAGATGATACACAGCCCATAAACTACGGCGAAGTCTTGAGAAATCATACCATTTCTTTTAAAGATTGGTAGCTGAGGATGGTTTATCTTTCACTAATAAAACTAAAATAGAAGCAAACTGGCTAGTTAATAAACATATGTAGGACCACATCTTTAATTCGAAAACAACAAAAAAAATCTCAAATTTTGTGGCTCTTTTATCCTGCTTTCATGGTGTCTCGATCTTAACGTCCTCTTATGCCCTTGAGGGGGTCGTGTTGGGGCTGGTTGAGGAGGTCGTGTTGGGGCCGGTTGAGGGGGTTGTGTTGGGGCTGGTTGAGGGGGTCGTGTTGGGGCTGGTTGAGGAGGTCGTGTTGGGGTTGCTGGAGGGTGTCGTGTTGGGGTTGCTGGAGGAGGGGGTCGTGTTGGGGTTGCTGGAGGAGGTCGTGTTGGGGTTGCTGGAGGGTGTCGTGTTAGGCTTACTGGAGGAGGTCGTGTTGGGGTAGCTGGAGGAGGTTGTGTTGGGGTCGCTGGAGGAGGTCGTGTTGGGGTTGCTGGAGGGTGTCGTGTTGGGGTTGCTGGAGGAGGTCGTGTTGGGGTTGCTGGAGGAGGGGGTCGTGTTTTGGTTTGCTGGAGGGTGGGCGTGTTGGGGTTGATGGAGGAGGTCGTGTTGGGGTTACTGGAGGAGCGGGTCGTGTTGGGGTTGCTGGAGGAGGGGTCGTGTTGGGGTTGCTGGAGGAGGTCTGTGTTGAGGTTGCTGGAGGAGGTCGTGTTGGGGTTGCTGGAGGAGGAGGTCGTGTTGGGGTTGCCGGAAGGTGTCGTGTTGGGGTTGCTGGAGGAGGTCGTGTTGGGGTTGCTGGGGAGGTCGTGTTGGGGTTGCTTGTGGAGGTCATGTTGGGGTTGCTTGAGGCGGTCGTTGTTGGGTTGCTTGAGGGGGTCGTGTTGGGGTTGCTGGAGGAGGTCGTGTTGGGGTTGCTTGAGGGGTCCTGTTGGGGTTGCTTGAGGGGGTTTTGTTGGGGTTGCTTGAGGCGATCGTGTTGGGGTTGGTTGAGGAGGTCGTGGTGGGGTTGCAAGTACTGGCGATTTTACGGGGGACTGACGTTGAACGGACATGGTGGCGCCCTCATGAGGGAGGGGGGGGGGGGGGGGGGGGGAGCTCTCATTCACGCTGGTTCACACAAACTAAACATTTATTGTCAGCAGTAGGGGACCTAGTAGATGGTGTCCTGCGTATGTTAGATCGGAAGAGGCAGCACTGAGCGGCACCGAAGTGCCTCGGCAGCAGTGACATGTCATGAACAAAGGCAAGATAAGGTTTGATTTTTTTTTTTTTTTTTTTGTATACCCCAATTGTAATGCCACGCGTGTTTTATGCAAAAGTACAGCAATAAAAATAGTTCAAGCACATATGTTTTCTCCTCAGGCCAAAGGAATAAAAAAAAAAAATGCAGTAAGCCTATGCAGTTTGACAGATTTAATCTGTGCGACTCTCTCTCTCTCTCTCTCTCTCTCTCTCTAAACACACACAACACACAACACACGCACGCACGCTACGCATGCACGCGCACGCATACTCTTGCACACTTGCACACGGACGAGCGTACACACACACACACACACACACACACACACACACACGCACACACACCACATACACACACACACACACGCACACACACGCACGCGCGCGCGCGGCGCGCACACCTCACACACACACACACACACAACACAACACACACACACCACACACACTGACACAGCTATTCTAAATTGAGAAAAGAAGGACAATTTAAATGTTATGAATTCAATTGCAAAACACGTTCTATGAAAAATATTCAAAATCATCTTCAGGTTTTTACAGGACGGCTCCGTACTTGACAATGATAATCTTGGTGCGGTCTTTGTCATACCGGCAACTGAAAATTGAAAAATGTTTCTACAATCGGCAGAAAACTGTCAATTTTTACAGCCGAATTGACAGCCATTCATGCTAGTTTTTAGAATTCTTGGTGAACTTTCCATATGACAGTATTTACAACTGTGATATTGGTGGATTCTAAATCGGTTTTATGTTCACTGAACTCCAGTACCGGGATAACGGGCCTGACCTTATGTACGAAATTTATTATTTATTACATTGCTTGTCGGCTAAAGGCACAGTCATTGAGTTTCTGTTGGGTGCCTTCGCCCCTGTAACATAAATGGAATCGAAATGGCCGACAGAGCTGCTAAAGAGGCGCAAAAGGTTAGAGAAGACTGTAGACATGACACTTCCTTTGTCACTCCATGAAAATTACAGGCTGCTAGAAACAACAGCATGGAAAAAAAATTTAGTAGACGTTCTGATAAAAAGACTCTTAAAAACAAAATTCAGCTGCAGTTCCGTTGGAAATTGTATCGAGAAAGTTGTAAAATGCACCGTTATATTATTCTAGACTTGTAACTTCCCTTTTTATCCGCCTAAAAACTAATGCTTTAAAAACAAAATTCTCCAAAAAATGTATATTGCCTGTGTGGTGCACAAATCACAGTTAATCACATTTTATTCCATTGTAACAGTCTCCGATGTTTTCTACCTGATTCAGCCCACAGCAAAGAATGTTTCGGAAGAAAAACACAGTGATTTATTATATGACACAAAGGTTTTTACTACAAATTGTTTGAATCCCTAATTCACACCCCCCATCAGGGTCATTCCTGTAGATTTTTATTTTTATTTTATTTTATTTTTTTTCTTCCAATGTGATTTAGTGGTGAGGGACACATCCACACACCTACGTTTCTGTATTTTGCATTTTGTTTGTTATATGTATCTTTAACATTTCCTCTTAATGTTAATGCAGTGTTCACAGTTTTCATTACCTCACACATTTACACTCTCACACACTCGCACACACTCACAGACAGAATGCACTCACTCACGCACACTTTGGTCTAATATCACTTATGGTGAAAAGACGTAAAACAAAGAAACGAACGAACACACACACACACACACACCACACACAGACACACACACACACATACAACAGCTGCTACCACGAGACTTGGGAGAAGAAAACAAACAAGCGAACGAACGCCGATTATACAGAAAAGCACAATCGCAGGTTGGATTTTCCCACTTTGTGTCTCTCTCGCTTGTTCAATATCCATGCATGTCGCCAATGCGAAGGGTTTTTTAGATCTAGCCAATTTCCTCTACATCCTCTCTGAAAGAGTGTTTTACCCTGTTTCTAGGGGCGGCCGTAAAGAAGAAACAGTTTGCGCCGTTTGCACAAGGCCACTCCTTTTACACCATTCTTATCTTTTCAAACATGAAGAAGCTCCGTGGTGCATCCCATGTTTCCATGTTACCCCTTACAATGAAACGTAGACGATTGGGATCTTAATGGTGTGAGACATAAACACTTTACAGCAGACTCCATGAAAACCTTGTGCACAGAGATGTCTTACCTGATATGATCTTTAAATTTCTGAAAGAGATTAACATTTTTCATCTGAGATTTTATTGAAAGAAAGATCTTTGATGAAATTTCGGTGTGTTTTTATGTATATTTTAATGGTTGTGTAAATTGAGGTGTGTTTTTTTCTTTTTTCTTTTCTAATAATGACTTGTGAGTTACAGCCCCCATATGGCCCTTTAAAGCACGCTGGGTTATAAGTAGCATTACCTTACCTTACCTCATCCTCTCGTACTCACTTAAAGACAGCCATCATGCCTATTCCATCTTCTCAAGCCTTATTCGCAGTTCAGAACATTCGCTGTTCCAGAACGTTCGCATTCCGGCCATAGAGAGTTTCTTCCTTGCGACTGAACTCTGAAGCGATCTGAAGCGATCAAAGCTAAGTGAATTTTCGTTATTTTATTTTTTTCTGTTGTATCTCGCCTGAAGAAGACCTAAGAGGTCGAAACGCGTTGTGTTTTGTCTTGTGACTCCTTTGTCCACGTTTCTCTGGGCGGTTCGCTAATCATTTATTTAAGATTTGTTAGATTTCCGCCTGCAGTCAGTCTCACTTTGCAATTAGATCTAGAGAGTTTAGTGGACGTTGTGAAGAAATGACGTCAGGGTGCGTCAAAGATGTAATCGCAGCTTGGGCCTCCTGCCTTCAGGTGTTTGAGCCTGCAGAGCTCGCAGGTGTTAACCTTGTTTAACAGGCGGCTTTGCAGGCTTTGTCTTACTTCATCAGACACTAAATGTACAGTAACTAATCCAATGTCCTGGAACTGAAGAAAACAAGTGACACTGCTCTGTGCTTGTCGAGGAGATGAAGCTTACATGAAAAAAAAAAAAAGAAAAGAAGACGTTTTGATACAAGATCGAATGCAAAAAGAAAACAGGGACATATTGATAGTAAGTGTAAATTTCACTTTTCACTACGTTTTGTGTAAGCTAATATTTTCGCTGGAGGCATCTTTTGTGACATGACTACGAGCAAGCAAGATACGTTGTAGGCGAGAAATCCCTTTTTCCTCAATTGAAGTCTGTCCCTCCAAACGATCTCGTAAGTTAACTTTTTGCCTTCGCATTTATCCAAACAAATTTGATTTCATTGGAAGGGTGACCATAGAGAACGCTTACATAAGTGTTTCGCTTCTGAAGTGAAGAAAAGGTTTAATGGCTCATTATGCGGTACTTGGATTATTATATTCAGAATGCAATTTTCCATGACCTACCACAATATAAAACTTGTCCTTAACTTGCACCGAAGTATCATCTGTAAAAGACAAACGCCTTCGCTGTCCCGGTTTTTGCAGAGTGATGTTTTGAAACCCATTGTCAGACCATTCATAAAGAACTAAACAGTGTAATGGATTATTCATTGCGGACTTTAGTTTTCTTCTTTGCCTTTGCACCTGAAAATGGTCCCAACCGAATATACACATTGAATATTAATATTACTCTCCACATCGGTTTGTTGAGTGAATCGCAATGATTTATCGCGCTGCATGTGCACTGCATTTTTCAAATCGTGCTCCATGACAGTTTCAAAACTGCCTCATTGTATTATTTTCTCAGTTCCATTAAATGTCTTCACTCCCAATAGGAAACCAAAGTCGGGTACATTTCGACAATTCTTAATACTCGGCACTCAGCATTTAACAATCTGCATTTGCTGACAGCAGGCATTCAATGTTTGTATCACCTACGACTTGTTATTCGTATTACCTGGGGAAACATTGTGTGTTGTAGGTCTGCAATTAATTTACGTGGAAACATTACACGAAGAACAAAAATAGAGATGCCAAGGTTTTTACACTGAATGAGAGGATAACTCGTGGTCACCCTTAGAATTTTCCACATACCAAGTCAAATTGTCGACCTTCTTCTTCTGAGGCGCTAGGACAAGAAAACATAATGGCAGCGTTCGGAAAGGTGTCCAGCAAGTCGTCCACACTGCTGAACAAGTTATCGGGGGTGGTGGGCACGGTCACGGCTCGCCATCACCTACGGCGTGTACAAGACCATCCTGGGCAATCTACCATCTTCCTACATGATGAAAGCCCGCAGTGAGGCTCCCATCACCATATCCGTCCACCTCAGAAGCCACCCTTGAGACGGAGGAATCCAAACCCGGCTCCAATGAACCGATAGCAGGCCGCCGGGGCCATCCCTACCACCCTCACCACCCACGGCCAAACCCCAGCCCAGCGTCTCTTCCACGACAGGCGCACGCCATGTTCTGTGCATACGGGTCAAGGACGGCGCAGACGTCGGCAGGTGGCGTCATCGAGGGCATAAAATCCAGCAGTACGTCGACGAAGTGGAAGCTCCTACCATTCCTGTTGCGGCATTTCCGCATTTTTTTGCCGGTTTGTGGGCTTCGGCCCCGGTGTTTACCGGCAGTTGAAGGGGGGGGGGTCCCGCAGCCTTTTCAGCAACGGGCCCAAACACGAGCTGTGAGTCCAGGACAGCGTGGCGGGGACACCTCATCCACGCCAAGTCCAACAAACAGTGGATGTTGGAGGCCTCAGGCCAGATGGGTGGACAAAACCCCCCCGGGACAGCACCTCTCCCACGAAGAGACTTTCGGGGAGCACAAGGATCCGAGGTGGTGGCCAAAATCCGTCCCCCTTTAGACCTCTGGGCATCCTCACCTTTCCAGTACGCCATGGGAGGATAGACTCCTGCCGCCGACTCTTTACACCCCAGCAAGCCCAGTCATGTTGTGAGGAGGGCGGGAAGGAAGACTGGAACTCCGACGTCGGGAAAGCCGTGGGGATCCTTCACGGGTGGGAGTTACGGCTGACTCAGCGCTGGGGGCACGACGTGGAGTTGGTGGGGCAACAACGGCAGGTTGGTCATGAACCGTGGGTGGACAAAGCCTAGGAGTGTGCCCCGTCCGTGGGTGATCACCGGTTCAAACCCCTCAACGCTCTAGGCGCCGACCTTGCCAACAAGCACACGGAAAAGTGGATGAGAGGGCCTACAAGACTGCCTGCAGGTTCAGAAGAAGGGACCCGGGGGCACCAGATTTTGCTCGCCGGCAAGTTTAAACCCCCGGGCAAAAAATGCCAGCTCGTCCGCCAGTCCGGGCCGTACCGGAACCGGAGGGGAGTTCGGGCTGTTCTTATCAGTACTGCGGACCCCAGGGAGCACGAGGTGCTGATGGATCGGCTGATCGCCTCCACTGCAGTGAGGACAGCTGAAAAGGGCGTGCTCTGGGTCTTCAAGCTGTCCACAATGTGCCCCCAGCGCCTGCTGGTACTCCCTGGCCTGGAGCAGCTGAAAGAACTACAGTGACTGTGAGACAAAGAAGGGGGGGGGGGGAGAGAGAGAGGAGGGGGGGGAGAAAAAGAGGGAAAAGGTTTGGAGGGAGGGGGGGGAGGAGAGGGAGAGAGGGAGAGAGAAGGAGGGGGGGATAGAGATAGGGGGGAGGAAGAAGAAAAAAAGAGGAAAGGGGGGGAGAGAGAAGAGAGGGGAGAAAGAGAAAAGAGAAAGAGCGAGAGTATGTCTGTGTGTGTGTGTGGGTTTTTTTTTTTTTTTTTTGGGGGGGGGTGTGTTTTTTTGTGTGTGTGTGTGGTTGTGGGGGGGGTGGATTCTTTTTTCCCCGTGAATGTTTTATATATATAAAAATTACATGGGTACGCGAACCTCTCTCCCCCTCCCCCCACCCCTTCCCCTTTCACATAAGCATAGTGCGTGAGCGCGGCGCACGCACGCACCACGCACCACACAACACACACACACACACACACCCCAAACAACACACACCAAACAAAACCCGCACACACACACTTGCACGGCATCTGACCCCAAAGAATGCCTGATCGGCCAATTGTACCTTAGGAAGGATGAAAAAAAAACAAATGCCAAGATTCAAAATTATCCCCCCCCCCTTTTCCCCCCCCCCCCCCCCCCCCACTTTCTCTTTAAATCGTCAACGGGTTTTGCCCCCCTCGTCTCCGTCCCCCACCCCCTCCTTCCCCCTTCCCCTAAAACCACTGCTCTCCTCCTTAGCTCTCCCCCCCAACCCCCCCCCCCCCCCCCCCCAACCCCACACACTCTTCCCCCCTTTCCACCCTTATCCCTGCCACACACGCTCTTATTTGTCCTATTGAAAGTTAAATAAAAAGAAGTCCCCAGTGTTTTGTGTGTGTGTGTGTGTGTGTGTGTGTTGTGTTGTGTGTGGTTAAAAAAGAAGGTCGTGTCTTTTTTCTTTTTCTTTTTTTTTAAAACGTGAATTAGTCCCCCCAAAATTGTCACGAATTGAGTTTTTTCAAAACCTGCCCCTCTCTCTCTGTCTCTTTTGGGCTGCCCTGTCTCTCTCTCTCTCTGTGTCTCTGTGCTCTTCTCTGTCTTGTATCTTCTTCTCTCTCTTCTTCTCTTCTCTCTCTTCTCTCTCTCGCTGTCGGTGGGTTTGGTCTGTTGTCTTTGCTGTGTGTGTATTTTCGAATAAATCCTTTTGGGGGGTGTGAGTACTGCAAACACTCTTTGAAAACCCTTTGATCCTAAAATTCCCCTTGTGACCAATTTCCGATTTGTTCAGATGTGACAACTTGTGCTGAGGGGTCACAGAGGTTGTCTTTTTTTTGATGAGGCATTATTTAGTTTGACCATCGTGACACAGTTTGACTGTCCGGGCCTTTCACTTGTGGATCAAAGGTAGGGCCCGATTTCATTGGTCATTTTCTCGGGCAGTGATCCTTCAGGCTTGGTGTATTTCAGGGGTAGAAGACCGGTGTGATGTGGGATAGATGAGGTGAAAAAAGACAAATAAAAAGAACAATATGAAAAAAAACAAAAGACAAAGAAATGAAATCGATTCAAAATGTAATAGGTGCGCGCCCCGCGCGCGCGCGAACGTGTGTGTGTGTGTGTAAATTCTCTCTCTCTCTCTCTCTCTCCTCTCCCTATATATTTATATTATATATAAAAAAAACCCGCAAAGTAGATAAAAAGTCCAAACAAACAGATCCCAAAAATTTCCCCAAATTTTTGGGGTTTTTTTGCCTTCGTCAGGGGGTACAGGGCTGTTTAATATATATATTTATATATATATATATATATTTATATATATATATTTTATTTTTAGTGTGTGTGCGTGTGTGCGTGAGTGCCGGGGGTGCGTGATTTTGTGTGGGTATGTGTGTGTGGTGTGTTTTGTGTGTGTGTGTGTGTGTTGTGCAGCATACCACTATGTCGCTGTCTTTGTTTGTCTGTCTGTTGTCTGCTTCTCTCTCTCTCTCTCTCCCTTTATGTCTGTCGGGTTTTGTTCTTCTCTCTTTTTTTCTCTTTCTCTCTCTCTCTCTCTCTCTCTCTGCTCCCCCCCCCCCACCCCAAAACTGTTTAATTTTTTTTCTTTTTATTTTATTGTCTTTAAATCGCATTGCGTTTATTTTTTCCCAGCAAGGACAGATTGGAAGGGGAAAAACTGCCTAAAAAAGTCAATCCTTGATCGAAAAAGTTTTGTTTTCTCTCTCTTTTCTCTCTCTCTTCTCTCCCCTCTCTTCTCTCTACGATTTTTTTCTGTGGCTAGTGTGCAAACTAGATGTCAATATAAAACTGCTAGTGAAAGGAGATGCATCAGTTGGGTGATTTGGAAGGTTTTTTCTAACCAATCACAGACTCTTCAAAAGGAAGCAATTTTTAAAGTAAGTCATTTTTTTGTAATTTCAAAGGAGAAAGAATTAAACAGAGTGAACGGAACTCTGAAAGCAGATACGTTTTTTAGTGGATCAGATTTCATTGTTACTGATGACTCAAATCTCGTGGCGCGTTGCTTTTACAGATTTTTATGCCCTATGGTAAAAGATCCCTCTCTCTCTCTCTCTCTCTCTCTTCTCTTCTCTCTCTCTCTCTCTCTCTCTCTCTGCCGTGGCCAACTGATAGAAGGCCACTGTGAGGGCTAGGCTAGGGCAGATACTCTGAATGAGTAACTCCGCTTAATTGGCGGAGTGTCTGTATCAGTTACCTACCTTGGGAAGGACAATTGACCGCAAAGGCATGCGGCTGATGTAGCTCACAAGAGGTCGAAAGGGAAACTCATCCCAGGAGATGATGTGTAGACACCACTACCCTCAAAACCCACTATTATTTCTACAATGGTCTTCACATGCTGTTCCGGTAGTGGCTGGATACTTATAACTCGCTTCTTTGCATTGGGACCCAGCAATCTGACATAATATAATAAAAGCATTTAAAAAATCCCATTGCTTGTCTTTGTGTCTAAACACACACACACACATTCACACACACACACATATCACAGACAAGCACGCACGCACGCACGCTCGCTCACACGCATCACGCACACACGCGCGCGCGCTCACACTCACACACCACACAAAGCATGCACGCTCGCTACACGCATCCATAAGCACCACACGGTGGCGCTCTGCGCACACACCACACACACACCACACACACACACACAGTGTGTGTGCGCGTACACACACACCACACACACACACACACTACGTGTGTGTGCGCGTACACACCACACCTCACATACACACACAACACACACATACCACACCGCGCAGTGCGCGCACGCACACACACATACACCCACACACAACACACATCACGCTCGCACGCCCGCACGTCACGCGCGCGCCGCCACACACACACACACAACACACTCACCACTCACGCGCTCGCGCGCGTGCCCAGTCTCTGATTTATAGTGAGAGCATTTTGTCTGTTGCCTGTGTGTCTGTCTGATGGGAGGTCTGTTATTGTTGTTGGTCATATCATTCACAGATTTCATCTGATCTTCTCCAAATTACCATGAAACTCACTAGACAACTGAGCAAGCGAAGACAAAAACGAATCGTCTCCATAGAATCGATTTAATTGCCTTATACTGTAATCAATGCGAGGCGGAGTCGGAACTCGGAGACAGTGAAGCACGCCCTTTCCGTTGGCATTCATATAGTGGTAAACAAGAACGCTCGCTTATTGTCAGCCCGAGTAGTAAGCTCTGTTGTGGGACGTGCCAAAAACATTAGATTCAAGGTCCCGGGGAATTTTTCGGCTTCCGACTTTTCTTTTGATCCCATGCAAGGACTGCAGCATGTCTAAGAAGGTGGGCGAACGCAGGATTGTGGAGAAGGGGAGGGGGAGGGGAGCTCACGACGGGAAAGTGAGACGAGCAGATTAGGGGAGGAGGAAAAGTTATTTTTTTTTTTTGGGGGGGGAGGGGGGGCAGAGAAGGGAGGGAGGGGGATCGATGAGTGAGGGAAGGAATGGGTGATGCGCGGACGTGGAATGGGGAAGAGAGAGAGAGAGGAGACAGACAGAGACAGACATGACAGACAGACACGACAGGAAGAGAGAGCGACTTATGAGAGAGAGAGAGATGAGATGAGTGAGAGAGAGAGAGAGAGAGAGAGAGAGAGTTCAAGAGTGGAGGATAAGACAGCACTGTGGGAACATATGGATAAATTGTAGGCTTATTTTATGTTTATCTTTGATCACTGATTGGAGAGGACTAGGACGGCAGCAGACAGCATCCCTTATAGGATTTTTGTGATTTACGAGAAGATGTGGGAACACTGAGGGTGGTGGTATCATTGCACATATTTTTTTCCACACATAATCACGTAGAATGTGTGTGAGTGTTGTTGTTGTTGTTGATGTCTGTTTTCATCTCTCTCTCTCTCTCTCTCCTCTCTCTCTCTCTCTCTCTCTTGGCAGATGCATAGCTCTTCTGTCGGAAACAATAGTTGGGCTACAGACGCAACTAAATAGTCCCCAAGGGCAGCAAAACAGCACTCCATCTGAATGTGATATGTTTAAATGTAATATTGTTGTATTTAGAAAAGGTGAGTTTTGTTTACCTTAGCAGCTTGTGAAACATTGGACTTAAAATGTATCGTTCAGTTCAGTAGTTTTATTTAACGTCTTTTCATCGCAAGTTCCTGTTCTTAGACCTTTAAACTGCAATGTACATTCCATTGTACTATCAGCACCCCCTTCCCCCAACCCACCCCACCCCCCCCCCACAAAAAAAATAAAAAAAAAAATAATAAAAAATCTCAATTGGCTTTTCACTATAGTTTTGCAACTGGGGGACTGAGCAATAAACAAAGCAATATACAAAACAAGCACAAAGGGTTATTTTACCACTCTATCAAACATGGTACAGAATTATTTTTAAAAATATTCTTCTCCTTTTATGCTTGTGGTTTGTATAGGGCATACAAATAAAAGGTGACGAATTGGAGATATTCTCCTGACAGTTACACGCTATACCTCGGGAATATTTTGTATTCCATGTATTTTACCGTAATTTATGAATTAATTGGCTGATACCTTGGATCAGATGCCAGGACGAATAAATTCTCATTAATGATGTTTCTTCAGCATATTCTTTTCCTCAATCGTGGGATTCAATTCTTGCGGACGATCAAAATTTAAGACTCTTGTTGAAGGGTGTTTCAAAAATTGTTACAGGCTCCCTGTTTTGCCAATTTGCTGCTAATTCAGTCCCTTTTAAGCCACAATGTGAGGAACCCAGCAAAATCAACTGCTATACCTCGGGAAAGTTACCAACTGTTATAGATTGCTTAATTCAAAAGATATCAGTTCTTAATTTAGAGTTCCGTGACTTTAATGATTGTAAAACTGATTTTGATCAAACACAAAATAGCACACTATAAATTGATACTGGCAGTTTCATTAAGATATAATTCTAGAGCTTTCATAATTGCTTCATATTAGCTCTGATGTTTAAATTGATAAATTCTCTGCATAGTTAGAAAGACTTTTGCACATTTAACGGATGGTATAGTGAATCCAGCACCTCTGTCGAACGTTTCTCCCATTATTGACCATCTGTTTAAATATTTTAACATGATTTGGATAAGTCTTTGTCGAGATGTTCTCGAACTTCATTTACTTGAATATTCTACACTGTCATCTTATCAAAGTAGTTTTTCATCATCAAATTTTGCGTTTGTGATGCTCCATGGGGGCATTTGAGGAAAAATGGGAACCTCCGAAATTGCCTCAATATCACAATACTACATTCTGACATATAGCTCACTAGTCGAAATTTATAATTGGCTCTATGTATGTATATTTTTAGACCTTTTGGGGTATTCCTTGTTGGATTCCATTTGAATTTTTCAGTAGCAGAGTATTTTAAAGATAGGCCTCTTTCAAACGTATTTGGACACATTCCAACGTTCGTTGTTCTTTAAGAGGTAAAATGTTGTCTCCTTATAGCACTTTTTTCATTGTGGTTTGTGTGTACGGAAAACCCAAAGCTAATTTATAGCTTTACTATCTAAGCTTTGCAGTTTGCTTTAAAGCGTAGTTAGAAGCCGTGAAGTATACTTCTGTCCATATTTTTATTTTGATCGGGACCTAACGATGTATTAAATGTAAAAGTGCCAGTTACAGTCTGCGACCCCATGGTTGGGACAACTAATAATTTTGAGCAAATTTAATCTTTTCCTAGATGTATCTATCAAAATTTTCAATTATGTTTTTTCCAGTTCAGCTTCGGTGTAATAACACTCCTAAAGAATTTGACCTGTATGCTTATATTGTAGAACATTGTACGTTCAAGATTAAGGTTGGGGCAGAGCTTTTTGGGTTTTCACCATTAATTAAAAGTACAATGGAATCCTTATGCTGATGTTAATGTTGTAAATATTTATGCTATATTTTTTTCAACACGGTGAGGATTTACTGTTTCTTGTAAGAACCTTGCCTGCAGAGCAAAGCATGCGTGGTTATGTATATTGCAAAAAATTACGTAGTTAAAATGCAATTTCTCTTGCTGTATATTTAAAACTATTTAACGCGCAGATAAACCACTTGTTCATATGGTGCTGAATTGTGGGGGCCCAACAATTCAGGCACAATACTGAACAATGGGTTGTATCTGCGCTCCCCCCGTGTAATTTAGTTTTAAAATATACAGCAAGAGAATGAATTTTAAATTAACGTAATTTTTGACAATCTACATAACAAACGACTGCTGTGCCTGTCATTTACTAATAACGAAATTTTGAGAACGTTTTTTATATACGTGAAAAATAAGAGAACGTTGTTTTCAGCGCTCTCTCTTCTCTCTCATCTCT
>CM065732.1:68935866-68948366 GCA_033310375.1 Conus canariensis
TTTGTTTAATTCCGTTTTCTGTAACCTTTAGCGCCATTTTCACAAGATTTGAAACGAAAGGCAAATGACGGATGTTGAAGGGAAAATCAAAGTTGAAAAATACCCTGGACAATTTGTGAAAGATGAGGTCTCTAATGAAATTAACATTGTGACCCGATGACCGAGAAAATCGAACGTTCGATGCCATTTCTTCATGTGCAGTACCATCAGGTCTTCTTCCTATGGACGCAACTTTGAACCAACTGAACGCTTTAAACTGACCAAATTGTATTTTAGAATTGGAAACCAAACTGGACACTTTAAACTGATCAAATTGTATTTTAGAATTGGAAACCAAACTGGACACTTTAAACTGATCAAATTGTATTTCAGAATTGGAAACCAAAGTGAACGCTTCAAACTGATCAAATTGTATTTCTGAATTGCAAACCAAACTGAACGCTTCAAACTGATCAAACTGTGTTTCAGAATTTGAAACCAAACTGAACGCTTTAAAATGATCAAATTGTATTTCTGAATTGGAAACCCAATTGAACGCTTTTAACTGATGAAACGAAACTGAACACTTTAAACTGATCAAATTGCATTCAGAATATGAAACCAAACTGAACGCTTGAAACTGATCAAATTGTATTTTTAGAACTGGAAACCAAACAGAACGCTTTAAACTCATCAAATTGTATTTTTAGAACTGGAAACCAAACAGAACGCTTTAAACTCATCAAATTGTATTTCAGACTGGAAGAAAAATGGAACCACTCCTATGCTAACAAATGCATTTAGAACTTAAATGATAGCTGTATGAATAACAGAGAGAGAGAGAGAGAGAGAGAGAGAGAGAGAGAGAGAGAGAGAGAGACTCAACTCAACTCAACTCATCAAATAGTTTAATTGCAAAGGCCACCGACTTATCTGCAATGAGGTCAAGAACAAAAGTAGAAACACACACCTGCTCGGCGCATACACTGAGAATTATGAAAGAAAATATTTGCATAACAAAATGTTCTTCCTGAAATTACTCTTGGCACTTGTGTGATAACTGATAACAGTTCCTCTCTTCGTTTTAGTGCTTTAAAAAATGAACATAGCTACAGAGCGAGTTACAATTCTCTGTTCATTTTGTAGTAAAAGAAGCAATGACACTTGATGAACATTTCTAGTATGAGGCAAAATGTATTTATCTCTTAATCTTTATAGGATGGACAAACAATCAAAAAATATATTTCGCCCTCGATTACAGAATGGACAGTTCTTGGAGTTTAGTGTATATCTTTGATGGACATTCAAATCACTAATTCCAAGTCGAAATCTCACGAACACTTTGCGAAATTTAGGAATTGTAATATCAGTTGAATATTTCTCAGGTTTCCATAAGGATTTGAAAGAATGATATGTTGAATATCTGTCACTATTAAGTATTTTACTCTCCCAATTTTGTCTGTAACAGTTAATCATGCGTTGTTTAAGTTCACGTAAAAACAGTTTTTCATAAATCACTCCACCATTTTACCAAACAAAAGAAAAGCCAGAGAGAGAGAGAGAGAGAGAGAGAGAGAGAGAGAGAGAGAGAGGAGGAGGCGTGTTTGCGCGTACCTCGCGACTTTATCACCGACAGTTGAATAGAAGGAAGTATAATCAATGTAGATCTCTCTCTCTCTCTCTCCCCCCCCCCCCCCCCCCCCCCCCCCCCCCCCCGAAGAGCAGGCAGGCAGGAGGAGGAGGAGCAGCAGGAGGAGGAGAGAGAGAGAGAGAGAGAGAGAGAGAGAGAGAGAGGCAAAGCAAGACAGACGTATAGAGTTAGAGGCAGACTTAATGACTGGCCAGTGCCACGCTGAGTCACAGCATGCAGCACATCTCTGCCACTGACCACCTCTATGGCCACTATCAGATCAGGGAGAGTCCATCTCACTCACACTCACACACACACACACACACACACACACACACACACACACACACGTACACACACACACGTGCACGCACGCACGCACGCACGCACGCACGCACGCACACACACACACACATCTCTTAGATGTGAACACACATACAGAGAGAGAGAGAGAGAGAGAGAAACACACTCTGTAGATGTGCTTGTGTATGTGCGTGTGTGTGTGTGTGGTGTGTGTGTGTGTGTGTGTGTGTGTGTGTGTGTGTGTGTGTGTGTGCACGCGCAAGCGCGCATACCTGAATGCACCATGCACTGTCCATAATGATCACATACCCTTCCTCATGATTATCAAGATCTAAGATGTGGGTGAAAGCAGTGGTGAAGGCTTTAAAAAAATTTTTTTATTTTTATTTATGTACTTGAGTAAAAACTGATTCCCCACAGTTGAGTATTCCCAAACTGGAAACAAGACATCCTCAAAGCCTTTAGTCAATAGAACGGTCGTCTTTTTTCTACCATCTGAACATTTCCTACGCCAAGAACGTCTTATCACACGGCCCGTCAAAACACACACACAACACACACACACACACACACACACACACACACACACACACACACACACCATCCAGGGCAATACAACACAAACATCACAAAGGAGAGAGAGAGAGGTGTGTGTGTGGGGGGGGGGGGGGGGGGCGGTGGTGGATGTGTGCGGCGACACAGGGAAACGCCATGTCAAAAAGGACCAATGGGAATGTCCCCAGTGACACAGGGAAACGCCATGTCAAAAAGGACCAATGGGAATGTCCCCAGTGACACAGGGAAACGCCATGTCAAAAAGGACCAATGGGAATGTCCCCAGTGACACAGGGAAACGCCATGTCAAAAAGGACCAATGGGAATGTCCCCAGTTACACAGGGAAACGCCATGTCAAAAAGGGCCAATGGGAATGTCCCCAGTTACACAGGAAACGCCATGTCAAAAAGGGCCAATGGGAATGTCCCCAGTTACACAGGGAAACGCCATGTCAAAAAGGACCAATGGGAATGTCCCCAGTGACACAGGGAAACGCCATGTCAAAAAGGACCAATGGGAATGTCCCCAGTGACACAGGAAACGCCATGTCAAAAAGGGCCAATGGGAATGTCCCCAGTGGCAGTCTGGCACGACTGCCTGAAACCCTTAGGAATTAACGCCACATCAGCTCCAGTTCTCTTTCGGGTTACTCCTGTAGTGCTTGGAGGGGGTGGGGTGGGGTGGGGGTGGGGGCTTTCTGTGAACCTGGCACCCTTTAACCAAGTGACAGCTGACATCTCCAGTCATGCATTGTGGACACATGCTGTGGGACTGCTGAGGTTTTGTGTGTGTGTGTGTGTGTGTGTGTGTGTGTGTGTGTGTTGTGTGTGTGTGTGTGTGTGGAGAGAGAGAGAGAGAGGAGAGAGAGAGAGAGAGAGAGAGAGAAAGTGAGACAAACAGAGACAAATACAAGGACAGAGAGACAGAGGAGAGAGAGAGAGAGAGAGAGAGAGAGAGGAGAGAGAGAGAGAGAGAAGTACACAGAACTGACCAAAGATCACAAATTGAAAAACGAAATCAAATTAAAGCAAAAAGGGAGGAGGCTGCGTTAACCGGAGGGCTGATTTCAGCAGAAGTGGGGGTGGTGGGGGTGGATGAGAGTAGAGAGAGAAATGTTGTAGGAGGGCTGATTTCAGCAGAAGTGGGGGTGGTGGAGGGTGGATGAGGGTAGAGAGAAAAATGTTTTAGGAGGGCTGATTTCAGCAGAAGTGGGGGGGGGGGGGGGGGGGGGATGAGAGTAGAGAGAGAAATGTTGTAGGAGGGCTGATTTCAGCAGAAGTGGGGGGGGGGGGGGGGTGGATGAGAGTAGAGAGAGAAATGTTTTAGGAGGGCTGATTTCAGCAGAAGGTGGGGGGGGGGGGGTGGAGAGGTAATGAGAGGAGAAATGTTGTAGGAGGGCTGATTTCAGCAGAGTGTGGGGGGGGTGGGGGTGGATGGAGGAGTAGAGAGAGAAATGTTGTAGGAGGGCTGATTTCAGCAGAGGTGGGGGTGGTGGGGGTGGATGAGAGTAGAGAGAGAAATAATGTGGAGTTAAAAGACAACGTGACGGCAGCAGACGACGTGTGATGCAGAAAGAGAGAAGACTCAAAACAGGACGCGCATTAATCACTGGGAATTAAAAAGCTCTTCAGTCCGTGCTGCCATCAGATGAAACGTTCAGGCTCATGTGTAGGATGACATGTCACGCCATGTTCACGTCTTGTTGCCTGAAAGTCTGCAACAGCCAGCGCTGTCCCCCCCCCCCCCCCCCCCCCCCCCCCCCCCCCCCCCCCCCCCCCACACAACACACTTTCTGATCGTGCCCAAAATGAAACATTCCCTTTCCACCCCTGTCTCTTTACCAATCAATCTTTCCTCATCTGCTTCCCCGGTCCTCCCCTCCCCCAGCCCCCGCCCCCGTCACTCTAAGTCACACACCCTCATGTCGACTCTCTCTGTCCAGGAATGTGTGTGTGTGTGTGTGTGTGTGTGTGTGTGTGTGTGTGTGTGTGTGTGTGTGTGTGTGTGTGTGTGAGTGCGTGAGTGAGTGTTTGTGTGTGTGTGAGTGAGTGGTGTGTGTGTGTGTGTGTGTGTGTGTGTGGTGTTTGTGTGTGTGTGTGTGTGTGTGTGTGTGTGTGTGTGTGTGACGAGTGTTTGTGTGTGGAGTGTGTTGTGTGTGTGTGTATGTGTGTGTGTGTGTGTGTGTGTGTGTGTGCATGTGAGCGGACGCGCGTGCGCACGTGCGTGGATGTGTGTGTGTGTGTGTGTGTGTGTGTGTGTGTGTGTGTGTGTGTGTGTGTGTGTGCACCAGTTCACCATCTTCACTTAACAGATGAAACAAACAGTTCTTCTCTCTCTCTCTTCTCTCTCTCTCTCTCTCTCTCGCTCTCTCTCTCTCTCTCTCTCCTCTCTTCTCTCTCTCTCACCCCACTTGCTCCCACGCGCGCTTGCTTTCATTTAAGTGTTTTGTTGTGTATTGATTGTTTATGTTCTATGCTACACTGTAATCCTGGCGCCGCACTATGAAGACTGACATGTTTATTTTTGAAACTTTGTATCATCGGATCAGTTCCCAGAGTTGTTACCCTGGAACTAAAAAGACACGTCCATGTCAACACTGCTGTTGAAATGTCGGAGTTGGAGTAATTCACGTAAACTGTAAATTCACATCAATCATAAACTGATGTGAAATGAAAATTGGCATGAAATCGCACTTGACGTCTAACATAGCATCTCACGCATTGCATGTCCTCGTTGCTTGACCGAGCTACAAACGAAATAACCAACACTGACTTGGGCATACAGAATACAAGCGTGACAGCGAAAAGCGTCATTGGATTAATAAACCTACTTTGCATATTGCCATGGTTTGTGCAGCGTGGGCGAGCGCACAAATCAAGATTCAGACTCCAAAGTTCGACACAAAGAACAACGTCCACTGAAGACAGTGAGTGCAGGGACGTAGCTTCTAAATTATACCCCCGTCTCTGCTGAGACAGACAGCCAGACACAACGCCAAACGTTACACTAAGGAATACAACTACATCGACAGATCTTCCCCACACAAAGTGAAGACGTGAAGAGGGAGCAGGGGGGGGGGGGGGGGAGGGGGGGATGAAGGGAGGTGGAGGAATGAGTGGGGAGAGGAAGGATGAAGGTTTGGCGAGGGAGGGATGGGAGAGAGGCAACCACAGCACAGCTAGCAAACTGTAAAGTTATTATTGAATTGTCGAAGCAACTTACAAGTGTTGACGGGTCTCCTCCAGTCTTAAGAAGACCGAAGGCAAAATTTGACCACTACCGGCCGTGAATTTCCCGGGGGTCGAAATCACTGGGAGCCAGAGGAGTGGGACGATGACTTAAGTTTGCCGCTTCACGTCACGCAACTGACCCCATAATCCAGCAGAGATTGGATGGGAAAATACGCCATGTTGCAATTCTGAATGTGAAGTGTACTTTTATGTTGATACCACGATGTTTAAAATGTATTCACACGTACGGATGAAATACCATGAACATTTTCAGTTCAAAAATAAAAAATGTTCTGGATATTCTATTTAAAAGAGTAAATCAGAGAGAGAGAGAGAGAGAGAGAGAGAGAGAGAGAAGAAGAGACATGCACACGGCACACACGGTCACACACACACACACACACACACACACACACACACACACACACACACGCATTAACATACACACTCATGCACGGAGAGAGAGAGGGGGGGGGACGGAGCGAGAGAGAGGGGGAAGGGAGAGAGGGAGAGAGAGGGAGGAGAGGGAGAGAGAGAGGGGAGGGAGGGAGAGAGAGAGAGAGAGAGAGAGAGAGAGAGAGAGAGAGAGAGAGAGAGAGTTATTGAGAGTTGACCAAGGGTTACTCATTCAAGAAGAAGAAACAAAGAAAAAGGGTCAGGATGTGAAGATGGTAGAAAGGGAGGAGGTGTGCGGGTGGCAGGAGCAGCTGGTTAGATCAGAGCTGGGGGAGGGGGTGGGGGGTGGATAAGGGGGGAGAGGAGAAAAGTGAGGAAGAATAACAAGAAACACGGGACAGACTGAGCAGACAGACATGCTGACTGAGAGAGCAGAACAAACACTTTACAGACTCAGCAGACAGACATGAAGAACAAACACAGGACAGATTGAGCAGACAGACATGCTGATTCAGGGAGAAGAACAAACACAGGACAGACTGAGCAGACAGACGGAGAGAAAAAAAGACTGCTAAAATAGAATGTGCGTCCATCACCGGGAGTTAAATTACCTTCTTCAGTGTCTTTGCTGCAAAACATGAACGGATCTGGCCCATTGGCAAGGTGAAGTGTCACGCTATTTTCACATCTTGTTACCTTGACTTCGCCCCAACCACATGCCTCATTTTTTTTTCACATCTTTGCGCAAATTTTCTGCACCCACAGCAAAATATCTGTCTCACCTTCCGCCCCCAAGTCTTCTGACTACAGACATCTTTCCCCTCTCTGCATCCTCACCTCTCACCCCTCCACCACCCACCACCTCCGCTCCTCGTGTGCATGTGTGGTGTGTGTGTGTGTGTGTGTGTGTGTGTGTGTGTGTGTGTGTGTGTGTGTCGGCGCGCGCGGCGCGCGCGCGTGTGTGTGTATGCATGCGTGCGTGTGCGCATGAGTGTGTAAAAGTTCCTTCATTTCCGAACTGGAATCCTTAAAGTCCCCAAGTATTCCATTTGCATATAGTCAAATACAATATCGACAAAACAAAAAGCAGGATCAGGGACAGCATTGTTAACGAGAAGATGGATTTGAGACAATGGGGTGAGAGAGAGAGAGAGAGAGAGAGGAGAGAGAGAGAGAGAGTGAGAGAGAGAGAGAGAGAGAGGCGACTGGGTGGGGCAGAAAGGGGTGGGTCGTTCTCCACACCAACCCAGCAATCCACTCTATCATCCAGACATTTGATCGGCCCCCACACAGCCTGGTTACACCTCCATGCCACATGAAGTGGTGGACAGCCTGGGCGGCTGATCTTTCTCACACCAGCACTACTGATCCCTGGCCGTGGAATCAATCACCTCAACTCTGACACCAGAATACAAGGGGCGTGGTATATCCAGCGTGACGTTTCTGTCAATCAGAGGACGTTGTACTGAGGAGAGAAAAGAAGCATCAAAGTACAGCGCATATTTGGATGTGAGTTTCTTTCCTCAGTCCTGAAAGAGAATACCTCTGTTTTCTGCACTGGGTATAGAGGAATCCTCTCTCTCTCTCTCTCTCTCTCTCTCTCTCTCTCTCTCTCTCTCTCTCTCTCTCTCTCTCTCTCTCTCTCTCAAAGAAGCATCAAAGTACAGCGCATATTCTGAAGCCAGTTTCTTTCCTGAGTCTGAAAGAGAATAACTCTTTTCTGCACTGGGTATAGAGGAATCTCTCTCTCTCTCTCTCTCTCTCTCTCTCTCTCTCTCTCTCTCTCTCTCACACACACACACACACACACACACACACACACACACACACACACACACACACCACACACACACGTATCACTCTTTACAAAACGATTTCAGTTTTTAAGCAGTTTATTTCCTTACAGTGTTTTTCTTCTTATTTTACTTTCTACCTTTCACCTTAAGAATATATTGGTGGTGAGAATACTACCGACATGTAAGTAGCAGATCACCTTTTGATGTCGGCAGAGAAACGAGAGAATAGTTTTGTCCTACAGATGGTGTTTGACTTAATGGTCATTAAGTGCCACTGGTCATTCCTTGAAAATATGGTTTGGGTACCAAGATGAACTTTAAAAGTCCCACACGCTGCTTGTGAAGGATTTCCAACACACACACACACACACACACACACACACACACACACACACACACACACACACACACACCACACACACACACACCACGCACGCACGCAGCACGCACGCAACCCCACATATATTTACACACACAAACACACCACACACACACACACACACACACACACACATTTCTTTTCTGGTTTTTTATTTTCGTTCTCTTTTTCATTCCCATTTTGTTTCTCTCCTGTTTTTTTTTTTGTTTTTTTTTTTTGTTTGTTTGTTTTTGCTAAGCAACATTCTTGTATTTTTTTTTTTTTTTTGTGATTGGTTGCTCATATTTGGAAACCACGTGCGAACCAGTTCAGTCGCGTGCATCGCAAGGAGGAACAACCAATGATGGCTGGCGGTTCTGATGACTGCGATGAGGGCGCTGTACAACCAATGATGGCTGGCGGCTCTGATGACTGCAATGAGGGCGCTGCACAACCAATGATGGCTGGCGGCTCTGATGACTGCGATGAGGGCGCTGACAACCATGATGGCTGGCGGCTGTCATGACTGCAATGAGGGCGCTGCACACCCAATGATGCCTGGCGGTTCTGATGACTGCAATGAGGGCGCTGCACAACCAATTGTGGGCTGCAATGAGGGCGCTGCACAACCAATATGGCTGGCGTCTCTATGACTGCATGAGGGCGCTACACAACCAATGATGACTGCAATGAGGGCGCTACACCAACCTTGATGACTGCAATGAGGGCGCTGCACAACCAATATGGCTAGGCGTCCTCTATGACTGCAATGAGGGCGCTAGCACAACCAATGATGACTGCAATGAAGGGCGCTGCACAACCAATAATGGCATGGCGTACATCTATGACTGCAATGAGGGCGCTACACAACCAATGATGACTGCAATGAGGGCGCTGCACAACCAATAATGGCTGCGTCTCTCATGACTGCAATGAGGGCGCTACACAACCAATGATGACTGCAATGAGGGCGCTGCACAACCAATGATGACTGCAATGAGGGCGCTGCACAACCAATGATGGCTGGCGTCTCTGATGACTGCAATGAGGGCGCTGCACAACCAATGATGCTGGGGCTTGATGACTGCAATGAGGGCGCTGCACAACCAATGATGACTGCAATGAGGGCGCTGCACAACCAATGATGGCTGGCGCTCTGATGACTGCAATGAGGGCGCTGCACAACCAATGATGCTGGCGGCTCTGATGACTGCAATGAGGGCGCTGCACAACTAATGATGGCTGGCGGCTCTGATGACTGCAATGAGGGCGCTGCACAACTAATGATGACTGCAATGAGGGCGCTGCACAACCAGTGATGGCTGGCGGCTCTGATGACTGCAATGAGGGCGCTGCACAACTAATGATGGCTGGCGGCTCTGATGACTGCAATGAGGGCGCTGCACAACCAATGATGACTGCAATGGGGCGCTCCAACATGATGACTGCATGAGGGCGCTGCACAACCAATGATGGCTGGCGGCTCACATGACTGCGATGAGGGCGCTGCAGGCTGCCAGGCGTGCACGACGTGACTTGTGTCCTGACCAACGTGACGGCGTCTCCCCTGAGGCACATGCCAGAGCCAGAGCCTGACCATCAACCACCAGAGAGCCACCAGAGATCCACACCGGCTTCCCAAGTCAGGAAGGAACCGCCGGTGGTTCTGACCCCGTGAAGACATCGCCTTTCTCTGTCCTGGTCAAAAGGGGGAAGGATTGCCCAAGGAGTTAGGGGAGGGGGTGGGGTGGGGGAGGGGGTGGAGAATGAATGTGAGAAAGCCTCAAGGACCAGTCATAGCAGTACCGGAGTGAAAATGGAAGTCCCACGGCGTTATTTCTGGAATTGACTGACTGGCCGGTCGTCTGTCTGTGTGTCTGGATGTTTGTGTGTCTGTCTCTCTCTGTCTGCCTGTTTCTCTGTCTCTGTCTGCTTGCCTGACTGTATATCTGTGTGTCTGTCTGTCTATATGTCTGTCTCTCTCTGTCTCAGTCTCTTTGTTTTCTCTCACTCTCTCTCCCTCTCCCGTTCACTCGCTTTGTCTCTGTCTCTTTATCTCTTTCATTATCTGTCTGTCTGTCTGCCTCTCTCTCTCTCTCTCTCTCTCTCTCTCTCTCTCTCTCCCCCTCTCTCTCTCCCTCTCTGAAGGAAAGAAGAAATGAAGGAAGGAAGGTAGGAAGGAGGGAATGAATGAATGAAGGAAGGAAGGAATAAAGGAACGGAACAGGAACAAAGACGATATGTGAAAATCGTAACAGGTTCAAAACGGAGTGACTGAGGGCGGAAAATGAAGCAAAATTTAGAAAGAGAGGGGGTTAGTTACCGCCAAGGACACAGACAAATAGAGTAAAGGACAAAACACACTTTGCCCTTTGTCCTGTACTTTGTTTGTCTGTGTCCTTGGCGGTAACTAATCCCCTCTCTTTCTAAATTTCGTAACAGATTCGTTTTATACAGAACACACTCAGTATGTGGTTAGTAGTCAAACATGAGGTTTTTTTCCACAGAGAGAGAGAGAGAGAGAGAGAGAGAGAGAGAGAGAGAGACAGAGCGAGAGAGATATTCATAACAGAGTTCTGTATTAATATTTTTCCTTGTAATCAACTGTGAGTGATGATTTCTGTGTTGTGATCACAAACACGCATCCCCCTCCCTCCCTCCCTCCTCCCTCCCCTCTCTCTCTCTCTCTCTCTCTCTCTCTCTCTCTCTCTCTCTCTCTCTCCAGATACATTAACATACGTCTACAATTTATGCATAGACAAAAATCATTTTCCCGATAGTTTCAAAAAAGCAAAAGTCATTCCAATCCACAAGGCAGGTGACAACTCAGACCCTGCAAACTACAGACCAATCTCAATCATTTCCTGTATATTCAAACCTTTGGAAAAACACATGAACAAACACACATTACACCACCTTAATACATACAACTTGCTTCATCCAAGACAGTCCGGGTTTCGACACAACCATTCATGCCACACAGCCCTAATCAACTTAGTTGATGACTGGCTAAACAGCATTAACAACAACAGATATTGTGGTGTCCTATTTATCGATTTCAAAAAAGCATTTGGTGTGATAGACCATAACCTTCTTCTTAGAAAACTGAAATTGTATGGCTTATCCACAAAAACTCTTACGCTTTTTCAATCATATCTCGCAAATAGGCAACAATGTGTGAAAATCAATACAACTTTCTCTTCATTTCAAAAACTTTCCTATGGCGTCCCACAAGGCTCTATCCTGGGTCCCTTACTGTTCACCATTTACATCAATGATCTGCCTCTCCATATCGCATCCACCTGTGAACTCTTTGCTGATGATACAACAATACACACAAGTCATTCTGATGTTACTGTTCTTGCACAAACTTTACAAGAAAGTGCGAATGACCTCGTAAAATGGACTGAACTAAATCACATGTCGCTTCACCCTAAAAAAACTAAATCCATGCTTATCACAACTAGGCAAAAAAGACAAAATCTCACAATTAAGTTCCTCCTGTACATCTTAAAGATGAACCTGTTGAACAGGTAACATACCTCAAAGTGCTAGGAATAACAATTGATAACAACATTAGTTGGCAAGCTCACATAACCTCACGGGCAAAAAAATGTCACAGAAGGTTTATCAACTCTCCAAAATCAAACGCTTCCTCGACCTGCATTCACGCAAGCTCTTTTTCCAGTCTCATATTCAATCACAAATAGACTATGGATCTACTCTATGGGACTCTGCCAGCGCTAACACCCTCAAACCATTACTAAGCCTACACAAGCGAGCACTCAAATTAGTCCTCCTAAAAAAACAGCAGTCTTCTGGACTCGGACTATAAAAAGATTCAGGTTCTCCCTTTAAGTCTGAGATTAGAAGTACAACAAAGGGATCATAATGCACAGGATTGTGTCTTGGAAGGCACCCACCACATTAGTTCACAGATTCTCAATTAATTCCTCAAGGACTCTACCCAAACTTTCATGTCCCTGTTCCTAGAATTGACTTATTCAAATCCAGTTTAACATATTCAGGTTCCTGTCAATGGAACTCGCTCCCTGAATCAACCAAACAACAATGCATATCAACCTTCAAACACCATTATTTCAACCATCTTATGTGCCAGTATTTGCATAATTGTCTTACATCTCCTTGGTGTTTTTTGATTGTTAGATTGTTCTAAACATGCTCTTTTCCGCACCCACTCTCGCCTCTTTCTCCCTCTCTCCCTCTCTCAATCGCCCTTCCCTGCACTCCT
>CM065732.1:68950866-68983348 GCA_033310375.1 Conus canariensis
CTGTCACACCAGACAATGTTCAGCTGTTGAATTTACAGGAGAGATTTCAAGCTACATACATTCAGAACTACAACTCCAGCTTTTATCTGTCACACCAATGTCCAGCTGTGGAATTTACAGGAGAGATTTCAAGCTACATACATTCAGAACTACAACTCATAGCTTTTATCTATCACGCCAGACAATGTTCAGCTATGAAATCTACAGGAGAGATTTCAAGCTACATACATTCAGAACTAAACAGGGCCTGTCCGATCGGCCGAGCTATGATGAGTCTGAAAGAGATAATCAAGTTTCAATTTAAACACAAACACACACACACACACCACACACACACACACACACACACACACACACACACACAAGCGCGCACACACGCACCGACACACACACAGAGACACACAGACACACCACACACACCGCGCGCGCGCGCGCGCGCACACACACACACACACACACAACACACACACCACACACACACACACACACACATGGTTTATGACAAGGAAATGCGGATGTTCTATCATCGGCAAGAATACATCACTCGAAAGGGAGACAATTGCCTGCACATGACCAAACGCCGTTAAGTACAAGTCCCTTTCACTCTTCTCTCCCTTGCTTCATAGGAAACCCGTACGACGTTTTCAATTTCATGTGCAACAAACAATCCATCCGACCAGCACATAGAGAAACAAGCACATCACCACTATCACCATCACCACTACCACCACCACAACCAACAATAAGAATAGCAACAACAACAACAACAACAAAATGAACAATTAAAACAATGCAACAAAAATTAAAAACAAAGAAGCAAGCAAGCAAACGAACAAACAACAAAACAAACGCTTATGATGAAGAAATGCGGATGCTTTTGGATTTTTTTTTTTATTAAAGTTTGGCAGCGGCGAGAAATCCTCTTTGGCGTAAAAGACAATAGTCTGCAAATGATCAAACACACGTCCGCTTCGTATCCCCCCCCCCCCCCTCCACCCCCCCTCCCCCCTTTCCTCTCCCTTGACCCCCCACCCCCCTCCCCCTCCATCCCCCACTGTCGGACGTTTTCAAATTCATGTGTACGTTTCTTTTTTCTCAAAAGTTCTGATGACGTTGTATGAAAAAGCACGTTCCTTTATGTTAATCGAAGAACAGTTCAGGTAGGGGAATGTTTCACCGTGATTCCCTGCCGAACACCAGTCTGCTTGGATGAACCGTCAACGCCTCGAAGGTATAGCAAAGAACTGCTGGCCAGAGAATCTAAAGACTGGACATGTTTTGGGCGTTTCTACCCTGTCAGGCATGACTTAGGACACTGATTTGTGAAGACTGCTTTCTGCCAAAGCGTCTGTGCCTACAGCCCCAGTCACCTACTGTTTAGGGAGACAATAGGTGATAGGTTTATCGGTGTAATAAACACACACACACACACACACACACACCAAAAAGAACGTACGCTGATCTAACAGACACCCAACATTAAAAATGTCTCAAATCTCTTGGGGGAAAAATAAAGACGCAAAGCATATAAACGTGCTCCTAGTTTATATTGAATACGCGTGTACATGTCAAGAGCATATTTGCTGTGAAAATACCATGATCTACAGTCAGTGATTAGATCTAAAGCTATTTTAAAATCCGTCAAATACGTCAAAAGGGGGGGGGGGGGGGGGGGAGCTGAAAAACGTCATAATCAAACATGCGTCATAATGTATTTCGTCACTGAGCCATAAAGAAGAAAAAACTGTTTGGGGCCGTTACAGCGTTAGTAACGGCTATTCTGGTAAACTAAAACACCGGGCATCATCCGTGGCCCATAATGAACATATATACAAATTTTCAGAAAGATCGGCCCAGTAGTTTTGTCTGGAGCGAGTGGAACACATTTTGACCACGGACAGACACACAGACAGCATTTCGTTCCCATTGTAAAGTATTCCTGCTCTATGAGAACTGGGAGTCTCTATAAGAACTGGGAACACAAAAACGGAAAGAACTTGAAACATACCACAACTGTCTATCAGTCTGCTCCTTAGTGTTGGTGTATGCTGGACTTCCTTATCTTTTCTATTTAAAACACGAAGCCAGCACAGATCAGAAAGCAGGTAAGTAAGATTATCTCATGCGGTACTCTGAAATTGTGACGAGCATTTTTTTTTTTTTTTAATCATCGCTCTTTGCGATCATGTATAAGACTCTTTTAACGCCATGCAATGAAATCGTTACCATGGAAAAAGAACCATATAAAAGAAAAAGAAAAATAATTTTGTGCTCATTTGTGACTTGAGTCAGTCCCCAGCATTGTGGATGATTACAGAATTTCATGCTTGTGTGGTCATCATTTTTCATTTGTTCATTTTCCCTTTATGTGAGGGCAGAATTAGAAATGAAAGTCACATTTCAGATTCAGACCTAAACGGCTCGTGTCTGGTCGACCAAGCTGTGATGAGTTATAGATATTCCGACCTTTAAATTAAAAAAAAAATTGATAATGTCAGTGCTGTGGACACACACACACACTCACACACACACACACACACACACACACACACACACACACACCACACGCACACACATACACAACACACACACACACACACACACACACACACACACACATGAGCGCGCGCGCACGCACGCACGCACGCACGCAAGCACGCTCGCACGCATTCACTCACGCACGAATTGCGCACGCACGCACGAACATTCACACATATTCTCAACATTCTTAAGTCGGATGTAGGATAAGGCACAGTAGAATACATCAACACTATATACAGGAAATCAAAACGGAAAAAAAAAGGCGAGAAAAGAAAAGACAAACAAAAAAAAAAATCATTTGCTCAGGATGAGATTATGCTGACGTTTTGAATGTGACTTTCGCAGGGGAGACAATTGCATTCGACCAAACGCCGGCGATCGCTCTCCATGTCGTTCTTCCTTCCCTTGCTCCCGGAAAACTTGAATGTTTTCATTCTCGTGCATACGCTTCTTATCCAAACACAACACACACACACACACACACACACACACACACACACACACACACACACACACACGGGTGCGCGCGCGCGCGCATGCACTCACGCACGCACTTACAGACACACACACACACACACACACACACACACACACACACACACACACACACACGGGTGCGCGCGCGCGCATGCACTCACGCACACACTTACAGACACAGACACAGACACAGACAGACAGACAGAGATTTCAAGCTACATACATTCAGAACTAAACAGGGCTGTCCGATCGGCCGAGCTATGATGAGTCTGAAAGAGATGATCAAGTTTCAATTTAAACACAAAACACACACACACACACACACACACACACACACACACACACACACACACACACACACACACGCAATGCTGGTTACGATCCAGAAAAACTTCCTACTTTCACGTTGGATGGCATTGTTTTAAACTATGCAAAAAGTTTTACAATTCTTGGGTGTTATCTTAAGTAGTAAGTTATCTTGGAACGCTCATATTGAAATATATTTTAAACAAATCAAGAAAGAGTTTGAATTTCCTAAAAATAATTAGCAAACAACCTTGGGGACAGGATTCGAATCATTAACCATCTTAGCAACTGCCTTATACGCTCAAGGGCTAACTTATGCTCAAAAAGTATTTTTAATGCTCCTCAAAACCTGTTAAAAAAAACAAACTTCAGAGTACTGATTGCAAAGCTTATAAAATTGCCCTTGGGGTTCCCACACATACATCTAACTTAGGGACGTATTATGAAGCAGGAATCTTACCTCTTGCAGAACTTCGGAAAGCTTCTACTTCAAAATTTATCTTAAAGAGCTTTTCACAAAACAATTTTTAGCTCAGAAGAAGTATGTTTAAAATCAGAGGAGGATTTCGGAAAACGTGCCCAAAATATACTGTCAACAAGGTCTATTTACTCGTTTTCCTCCGATCTTCTAACGGATACCAAAATAGACAAAAGAACATTGCCCAGAAGCCCACGTATTCACCTATCCCAAAATGGGAACAAAGTAAAGCCTCCTTTGATATAGATTACACAGATATATCAAAAAAGGATTGTCCACATACCTTAAGAACATCTGTTTACGCTCATTTAGAAAGTAACTACAATCACCATTTGAAAATTTTTACAGATGGCTCAGTGCTAGATAATGATAACACGGGAGCAGCCTTCATAATCCCAAGTTTCAAAATAGAAAAGCTCTTCTATCTTGGTAAACAGTTATCAATATTTAGTGCCGAATTAATTGCTATACTTAAGTCGTTAGATTTCATCCTAAATTTTCCAATAAAAATTCCCAAATTATGATAGGTGTTGTTCTAAAGCAGCATTAACTCAGGGGTTATATTTTGGGATTACACCTTTTAATTCGCTTGATATGGTTTAAAATTATTTTTTCCCTCAAAAAAAAATGTAAAGGACAAACTTTTACCTTTTTGGGGTTTGGGGGTTTTCCCAATTCTTGTGGTATTGTAAAAACTCGGTAGATAACTTTGGCAAAAAGGAAAAACCCCAAAAGGGCAATAACAAAACTAACTTAAAATTTCCTTTAGATTGAAAGATTGTTTTTCAATTTATTTTTTCCAAATGCCCCCCGGGTCCAAGAAAAAAAGTTAATTTAAAACATTACTGATGAATTAGAAAATCAAAAATTATCAAAAATTAATTTTAAAGGGTTTAATGAATGGGACAAAGGGGCGGAAAAATCCTTAAACAAAAATCTTTTTTCTACGGTTTCTTTAAAGGGAAGAATTGAAAGCCCTTTAATCCAGAGAATTTTTTGTGTTTTTTTTTGTTAACGCATTGAAACCAAAAAATATATTTTTTAAAAAAGTTAAATTTTATTTGTTGGGGGGAACCCTTAAAAGGGTAATTTCGCAATTACTTAATTTTCACCCCCCCAAAGCAAGGGAAACCCATTAAAAATTCGGGTTTAAAGGTTTTTTCCTGATCTTCCGGATCCCTTTCCTTTTCAAAAATTTTTTTTAAAACAGGTTCTTTGGGTTCTGAAGTCAAGTTCTCAATTGTTTTTTTTGAATGTTCAGTTTGGGGTTTTTTTTTAAGAATTTTATTTTACTCTTTTTATAATTTTTGGGTTTTGTATTAAATTTTGGAAGATTGATAAAGGGGGGGGGGGGGGGGGGGGGGGGGGGTGTCATTTCTTCGAATTTCATTTATAAAATTATTAATACAAATATTCCTTTTTCATTTCATACTTGTTCTCACCCATACAAAATAAACTTTTTAAATCACTTGTGGTGTTTGGTATGGGGCAATTAAAACGCCCACAAAACACACCAAAAAAAAAAAACAAAAAACAACAAAAAACAACACACACACACAAAAACAAAACACACACACACAATTTTACCTAGTTTGGAAAAAATGCAAACCACAACCAGGTTACCCGAATCACTCCATTGGGGTGCCCTCTGAACTGATTCCATTGTAAGTCCAATGTTCACTAGCTGCTAAGTACTCACCTTTTCTAAATACAACAATATTACTTTTATTCATATTCACATTCAGATGGAGTGCTGTTGCTGCCCTATGTGGACTATTTAGTTGCGTCTGTAGCCCAACTATTGTTTCCGACAGAAGAGCTATGTCATCTGCCAAAGAGAGAGAGAGAGAGAGAGAGAGAGAGAGAGAGAGAGAGAGAGAGAGAGAGAGAGAGAGATGAAAACAACATCATCAACAACAACAACACACACACACAATTCTACCGTGATTTTGTTGGAAAAAATTATGTGCAATTATACCACAACCCTCAGTGTTCCCCCATCTTCTTCGTAAATCACAAAATCCTATAAGGGATGCTGTCTGCTGCCGTCCTAGTCCACTCCAATCAGTGATCAAAGATAACAATAAATATAAGCCTACAATTTATCCATATGTCCTCTGTGCTGTATTTCCTCCACTCTGAACTCTCTCTCTCTCTCTCTCTCTCTCTCTCTCTCTCTCTCTCTCTCTCTCTAAGTCGCTCTCTCTGTCTGTCTGTCTGTCTCTGTCTGTCTCTCTCTCTCTCTCTCTCTCTCTCTCTCTCTCTCTTCCCCATTCCCCGTCCGCCATCACCCCATTCCCTTCCCTCACTCATCGATCCCCTCCTCCCTTCTCTGCCCCCCCCCTCCCCCCCACTCTCCCCTCAATCTGCTCGTCTCACGTTCCGTCGTGAGCTCCCCTCCCCCTCCCCTCTCCCACAATCCTGCTTTCCCACCTTCTTAGACATGCTTGCAGTCCCTTGCATGGGAGCAAAAGAAAAGTCGGAAGCCGAAAAAGTCCCCGGGACCTTGAAATCATATGTTTTGCACTCCCACAACCGAGCTACTCGGGCTGACAATAAGCGAGCGTTCTTGTTCACTATATGAATGCCAACGGAAAGGCGTGCTTCACTGTCTCCGAGTTCCGACTCCGCCTCGCTTTGATTACAGTGATATGCAATTAAAACGATTCTATGGCGGACGATTCGTTTTGTCTTCGCTTGCTCAGTTGACTAGTGAGTTACGATGGTAGATTTGGAGAAGATCAGATGAAATCTGTGAATGTATATGACCAACAACAATAACAGACCTCCCACAGACAGACACACAGGCAGACAGACAAAATGCTCTCACTAGATCAGAGACGGGCACGCGCGTGTGTGTGTGTGTGTGTGTGTGTGTTTGTGTGAATGTGTGTGTGTGTGTGTGTGTGTGTGTGTGTGTGTGGCGCGCGCGCCGTGCGTGCGGGCGTGCGAGCGTGTGTGTGTGTGGATGGGTGTATGTGTGTGTGCGTGCGCGCACGCGCGTGTGTATGTGTGTGTGTGTGTGTGTGTGTGTGTGTGTGTACGCGCACACACACGTGTGTGTGTGTGTGTGTGTGTGTGTGTGTGTGTGTGTGTGTGTGTGTGTGTGTACGCGCACACACAGTGTGTGTGTGTGTGTGCGCGCGCGCACGCGTGTGTGTGCTTGGATGCGTGCTAGCGAGCGTGCATGCTTGTGTGTGTGTGTGAGTGTGAGCGCGCGCGCGTGTGTGTGCTTGGATGCGTGTGAGCGAGCGTGCGTGCGTGCGTGCTTGTCTGTGTATGTGTGTGTGTGTGTGTGTGTGTGTGTGTGATGTGTGTGTGTGTGTGTTTGACACAAAGACAGCAATGGGATGTTTTAAATGCTTTTATTTTTATGTCAGATTGCTTGGTCGCCAATGGCAATGAAGCGTGTTATAAGTATCCTGCCACTCCGGAACAGCATGTGAAGACCATTGTAGAAATAATAGGGGTTTTGAGGGTAGTGGTGTCTACAGCATCATCTCCTGGGTGAGGTTCCCTTTCGTCCTCTGTGTGAGCGACATCAGCCGCATGGCCTTGGCGGTCATGGTCCTTCCAAGGTAGGTAACTGACACAGACCTCCGCCAATTAAGCGGGAGTTCTCAGATTCAGAGTTATCTGCCCTACCTAGCCTCACAGGGCCTTCTTCAGTTTGCCACCGGGAGAGAGAGAGAGAGAAGAGAGAGAGAGGGGGGGATCTTTTCCAGAGGACATAAAAATCTGTAAAAGCAACAGCCCACGAGATTTGAGTCAGTCAGTAACAAGAAATCTGATCCACTAATAAACGTATCTGCTTTCAGAGTTCCGTTCACTCTGCTTATTCTTTCTCCTTTGAAATGACAAAATAATGACTTACATTAAATTTGCTTCCTTTTGAAGAGTCTGTGATTGGTTAGGTAAAAACCTTCCAAGATCATCAACTGATGCCATCTCCTTGTCACTAGCAGGTTGTATATTGACATCTAGTTTGCACACTAGCCACAGAAAAGAAATCGTAAGAGAGAGAGAGAGAGAGAGAGAGAGAGAGAGAGAGAGAGAGAGAGAGAGAGATCAAAACTTTTATTCGATCAAGGATTGACATTTTAGGCAGAGTCTTTCCTTCCAATCTGTCCTTGCTGGGCAAAAATGACGCAATGCGATTTAAAGACAATAAAATGAAAAGAAATAAAAATTAAACAGTATGGGGGTGGGGAGGGGGAGGAGAGAGAGAGAGAGAGAGAGAGAAGAGAGAGAGACGAGAAGAGAAGAGATAAGGGAGAGAGAGAGAAGAGAGAGAGGCAGATATAAATGTGTAGCAGCGAGAGGATAGGGTGAGAGAGAGAGAGAGGCAGACAGACAGACAGACAAACAGAGACAGCGACATAGTGGTATGCGTGCACACACACACACACCACACACACACACACACACACATACACACACACATGCACGCACGCACGCACTCACGCACACACGCACACACACACACTACATATATATATATATATATATATATATATATATATATATATATATATATAAACAGTCTGTACCCCTGACGAAGGCAAATAAAGCCGAAAATTTGGGAAATTTTGATCTTGTTTGTTTGGACTTTTTATCTACTTTGACTGTTTATATATATATATATATATTAGAGAGAGAGAGAGAAGAGAGAGAGAGAGAGAGAATTTACACACACACACACACACACGCGCGCGCGCGCGCGCGCGCGCGCAACCTATTACCATTTTGATATCGATTTCATTTCTTGTCTTTTGTTTTCTTCAGTATTGTTCTTTTTATTTGTTCGTTTCACCTCATCTTATTCCAGCATCACACCGGGTCTTCTATCCTGAAATCACCAAGCCTGAAGGGATCACTGCCAGAGAAAATGACTCAATGACTCGTCCTCAGCCTTTGATCCACAAGTGAATGGCCCGTGACAGTCTAGCTGGTGTCACGGATGGTCAATCTAAATAATGCCTCATCAAAAGACAGACAACCTCTGTGACTCTCAGCACAAGTTGTCACATCTGAACAAATCGGAACTTTGGTCATCAAGGGAAGTCTATGATCAAAGGTTTACAACGAGTGTTTTGCAGTACTCACACGCCAAATGGATTTATACGAAAATACACACACAGACAAAGACACAGACCAACCGACCGACAGCGAGAGAGAGAAGAAGAGAGAGAGAGAGAGAGAGAGAGAGAGAGAGAGATACAGAGAAGAGAGAGAGGATCAGAGACAGCAGACAGAGAGAGAGACAGAGACAGACAGACAGAGACAGAGAAAGAGAGAGCATGGTTCGAAGAACTCAATTCGTGACAGATTTTGAGGGACTCATTTCCACTGTTCAAAAAAAAAAAGAAAAAGAAAAAAGACACGACCTTCTTTTCACACACACACACACACACACACACACACACACACTGGGCACTTTCTTTTTATTTAACTTTTCAATAGGACAAATAAGGCGTGTGTGGCAGGGATAGAGGGTGGAAGGGAGGAAGAGTGTGTGTGTGTGGGGGGGGGGGGGGGGGGGAGGGGGGGCGGAGAGCTAAGGAGGAGTGAGCAGTGGTTGAGGGAAGGGAGAAGGAGGGGGTTGTACGGAGACGAGGGAGGGGCGACCTGTTGAGTCGAATCAAAGAGAAAGTTGGGGGGGGGGGGGGGGGGGGGGGGGATTATTCTGAAATCTTGGCATTTGTTGTTTCATCCTTCCTAAGGTACAATTGGGCCGATCAGTGCATTCTTTGCTCAAGATGCACGTGCAAGTGTGTGTGTGCGTGTGTGTGTGTGTGTGTGTGTGTGTGTGTGTGTGTGTGTGTGTGTGTGTGTGTGTGGTGCGTGCGTGCGTGCGCACGCGCTCACGCTACTATGCTTATGTGTATGGGGATAGGGGGTGGGGGGAGGAGGGAGAGAGGTTGCGCGTACCCATGTACATTCTTATATATATATATACATTCACGAGGAAATCCTCCCTCTTTCCTATCTGTAAGCGTCACACACACACACACACACACACACACACACACACACACACACACACGCACACACACACACAGACATACTCTCGCTCTTTTCTCTCTCTTTCTCCCTCTCTCTTTCTCTCTCCCTCCCTTCCTCTCTTTTTCTTCTTCCCTCCCCCCTATCTCTATCTCCCCCCTCCTTCTCTCTCCCTCTCTCCCTCTCTCTCTCCCCCTCCCTCCCTCCTTCCCTCTTTTTCTCCCCCCTCCCCTCTCTCTCTCTCCCCCCCCCCTTGTCTTTGTCTCACGAGTCACTGTAGTTCTTTCAGCTGCTCCAGGCCAGGGAAGTACCAGCAGGCGCTGTGCACATTGTGGGACAGCTTGAAGACCTCAGAGCACGCCCTGTTCAGCTTGTCCTCACTGCAGGTGGAGGCGATCAGCCGATCCATCAGCACCTCGTGCTGCCTGGGGGCGCTGCAGTAGCTGATGAAGAACAGCCCGAACTCCCCTCCGGGTTTCCGGTACGGCACGGACTGGCGGACGAGCTGGGCATTGTTGACCGGGGTGAAACTTCCCGGCGAGCAGAAGATCTGGGTGTCCGGGTGCTTCTTCTGAACCTGCAGGCAGTCCTTGTAGGCCTCACTCATCCACTGATCCGTGTGCTTGTTGGCAAGGTCGGCGCCTAGAGCGTTGAGGGGTTTGAACCGGTGATCACCCAGCGGACGCGCACACTCCTCCCAGGCTTTGTCCACCCACTGGTTCATGACCACCTTGCCGTTGTTGTCCACCATCTCCACGTCGTGCACCCAGCGCTGAGTCAGCACGTAACTGCCACCCGTGAAGGGATCCACAGCGGCGTTCCGACGTCGGAGTTCCATGTCTTCCTTGCCCGTCTCCTGCACGAACATGAGGCTGGGCTTGCTGGGGTTGTAGGAAGAGTCGGGCGGCAGGAGTTCTATCTCTCCCATGGCGTACTGGTAGTTGAGGATGCCCAGAGGTTCTGAAGGGGACTGGAGTTTGGCCACCACCTCGGCATCCTTGTGCTCCCCGAAAGTCTCTTCGTGGGAGAGGATGCTGTCGGCGGGGAGGTTGTCCAGCACCATCTGGCTGAGGCGCTCCAACATCCACTGTTTGTTGGACTTGGCGTGGATGAGGATGTCCCCGCCCACGCTGTCCTGGCTCAGCAGCTCGTGCTTGGCGTTGCTGAAAGGCTGCGGGACCCCGCCCTTCAACTGCCGGTAGAACTCGGGGCCGAAGCCCACACCGGCGAAAATGCGGAAATTGCCGCAACAGGAGATGGTAGGAGCTTCCACTTCGTCGACGTACTGCTGGATTTTAGCCACGGATGACGCCACCTGCCGAGCGTCTGCGCCGTCCTTGACCCGTATGCACATGAACATGGCGTGCGCCTTGTCGTGGGAAGAGACGCTGGGCTGGGGTTTGGCCGTGGGTGGTGAGGGTGGTAGGGATGGCCCGGCGGGGCCTGCTATCGGTTCATTGGAGCCGGGTTTGGATTCCTCCGTCTCAAAGGGTGGCTTCTGGAGGTGGACGGAGATGGTGATGGGAGCCTCACTGCGGGCTTTCATCATGTAGGAGATGTGATTGCCCAGGATGGTCTTGTACACGCCGTAGGTGATGGCGATGCCGGTGACCGTGCCCACCACCAGCCGTAACTTGTTCAGCAGTGTGGACGACTTGCTGGACACCTTTCCGAACGCTGCCATTATGTTTTCTTGTCCTGCGCCTCAGAAGAAGAAGGTCGACAATTTGACTTGGTATGTGGAAAATTCTAGGGTGACCACGAGTTATCTCTCATTCAGTGTAAAACTTGCATCTCTATTTTTGTTCTTCGTGTAATGTTTCCACGTAAATTAATTGCAGACCTACAACACACAATGTTTCCCCAGGTATACGAATAACAAGTCGTAGGTGATACAAACTTGAATGCCTGCTGTCAGCAAATGCAGATTGTTAAATGCTGAAGTGCCGAGTATTAAGAATTGTCGAAATGTACCCGGACTTTGGTTCCTATTGGGAGTGAAGACATTTAATGTAACTGGAAAAATAATACAATGAGGCAGTTTGAAACTGTCATGGAGCACGATTGAAAAATGCAGTGCACATGCAGCGCGATAAATCAGTGCGATTCACTCAACAAACCGGGATGTGGAGAGTAATATTATTATTCAATGTGTATATTCGGGTTGGGACCATTTTCAGGTGCAAAGGCAAAGAAGAAAACTGAAGTCCGCAATGAATATCCATTACACTGTTTAGTTCTTTATGAATGGTCTGACAATGGGTTTCAAAACATCACTCTGCAAAAACCGGGACAGCGAAGGCGTTTGTCTTTACAGATGATACTTCGGTGCAAGTTAAGGACAAGTTTTTATTTGTGGTAGGTCATGGAAAATTGCATTCTGAATATAATAATCCATGGTACCGCATAATGAGCCATTTAACCTTTCTTCACTTCAGAGCGAAACACTTATGTAGCGTTCTCTTGGTCACCCTTCCAAATGGAAATCAAATTGTTGGATAAATGCGAAGCAAAAGTTAACTTACGAGATCGTTTGGAGGGACAGACTTCAATTGAGGAAAAAGGGATTTCTCGCCTACAACGTATCTTGCTTGCTCGTAGTCATGTGCACAAAAGATGCCTCCAGCGAAAATATTAGCTTTCAAAACGTAGTGAAAGTGAAATTTACACTTACTATCAATATGCCCTGTTTTCTTTTGCATTCGATCTTGTATCAAAACGTCTTCTTTTCTCAAAGTACTCCTCGAAAGCACAGAGCAGTGTCACTTGTTTCTTCAGTTCAGGACATTGGATTAGTTACTTACTGTACATGTTAGTGTCTGATGAAGTAAGACAAAGCCTGCAAAGCCGCCTGTTAAACAAGGTTAACACTGCGAGCTCTGCAGGCTCAAACAGCCTGAAGGCAGGAGGCCCATGCTGCGATTACATCTTTGACGCACCCTGACGTCATTTCTTCTACAACGTCACTAAACTCTCTAGATCTAATTGCAAAGTGAGACGACTGCAGGCGGAAATCTAAACAAATCTTAAATAAATGTTAGCGAACCGCCAGAGAAACGTGGACAAAGGAGTCACAAGACAAAACACAACGCGTTTCGACCTCTTAGGTCTTCTTCAGGCGAGATACAAACGAATAAAATAACGAAAATTCACTTAGCTTTGATCGCTTCAGATCGCTTCAGAGTTCAGCGCAAGGAAGAAACTCTCTAGGCCGGAATGCGACGTTCTGGAACAGCGAATGGTTCTGAACTGGAATAGGCGTGATGGCTGGAATAGGCATGATGGCTGTCTTTTATGTGAGTACGAGAGGATGAAGTAAGGTAAGGTAATGCTACTTATAACCCAGCCGGCTTTAAAGGGCCATATGGGGGCTGTAACTCACAAGTCATTATTAGAAAAGAAAAAAGAAAAAAACACACCTCATTTACACAACCTTTAAAATATACCTAAAAACACACCGGAAATTTCATCAAAGATCTTTCTTCAATAAAATCTCAGATGAAAAATGTTAATCTCTTTCAGAAATTTAAAGATCATATCAGGTAAGACATCTCTGCACAAGGTTTTCATGGAGTCTGCTGTAAAGTGTTTATGTCTCACACCATGTAAGTCCCAATCGTCTACGTTTCATTGTAAGTGGTACATGACATGGGATGCACCACGGAGCTTCTTCATGTTTGAAAAGATAAGAATGGGTGTAAAAGGAGTGGCCTGTGTGCAAACGGCGCAAACTGTTTCTTCTTTACGGCCGCCCCTAGAACAGGGTAAAAACTCTTTCAGAGAGGATGTAGAGGAAATTGGCTAGATCTAAAATAACCTTCGCATTGGCGACATGCATGGATATTGAACAAGCGAGAGAGACACAAAGTGGGAAAATCCAACCTGCGATTGTGCTTTTCTGTATAATCGGCGTTCGTTCGCTTGTTTGTTTTCTTCTCCCAAGTCTCGTGGTAGCAGCTGTTGTATGTGTGTGTGTGTGTGTGTGTGTGTGTGTGTGTTCGTTCGTTCTTTGTTTTTACGTCTTTTCACCATAAGTGATATTAGACCAAAGTGTGCGTGAGTGAGTGCATTCTGTCTGTGAGTGTGTGCGAGTGTGTGAGAGTGTAAATGTGTGAGGTAATGAAAACTGTGAACACTGCATTAACAGTTAAGAGGAAATGTTAAAGATACATATAACAAACAAAATGCAAAATACAGAAACGTAGGTGTGTGGATGTGTCCCTCACCACTAATCTACATTGGAAGAAAAAAAAATAAAATAAAAATAAAAATCTACAGGAATGACCTGATGGGGGTGTGAATTAGGGATTCAGCAATTTGTAGTAAAACCTTTGTGTCATATAATAAATCATCTGTGTTTTCTTCCGAAACATTCTTTGCTGTGACTGAATCAGGTAGAAAACATCGGAGACTTTTACAATGGAATAAAATGTGATTAACTGTGATTTGTGCACCACACAGGCAATATACATTTTTTGGAGAATTTTGTTTTTAAAGCATTAGTTTTTAGGCGGATAAAAAGGGAAGTTACAAGTCTAGAATAATATAACGGTGCATTTGACAACTTTCTCGATACAATTTCCAACGGAACTGCAGCTGTATTTTGTGTTAGTCTTTTTATCAGAACGTCTACTAAATTTTTTTCCATGCTGTTGTTTCTAGCAGCCTGTAATTTTCATGGAGTGACAAAGGAAGTGTCATGTCTACAGTCTTCTCTAAACCTTTTGCGCCTCTTTTAGCAGCTCTGTCGGCCATTTCGTTTCCATTTATGTTACAGTGCGAAGGCACCCAACAGAACTCAATGACTGTGCCTTTAGCCGACAAGCAATGTAATAAATAATAAATTTCGTACATAAGGTCAGGCCGTGTATCGGTACTGAAGGAGTTCAGTGAACATAAAACCGATTTAGAATCCACCAATATCACAGTTCTAAATACTGTCATTGGAAAGTTCACCAAGAATTCTAAAGCTAGCACGATGGCTGTCAATTCGGCTGTAAAAATTGACAGTTTTCTGCCGATGTAGAAACATTTTTCAATTTTCAGTGCCGGTATGACAAAGACCGCACCAAGATTATCATTGTCAAGTACGGAGCCGTCTGTAAAAACCTGAAGATGATTTTGATATTTTTCATACATACGTGTTTTTGCAATTGAATTCATAACATTTAAATTGTCTTCTTTTCTCAATTTAGAATAGCTGTGTCAGTGTGTGTGTGTGTGTGTGTGTGTGTGTGTGTGTGTGTGTGTGTGTGTGTGTGTGTGCGCGCGCGCGCGCCTGCGCGTGCGTGTGTGTGCGTGTGTGTGTGTGTATGTGTGTGTGTGTGTGTGCGTGTGTGTGTGTGTGTGTGTGTGTGTGTGTGTGTGTGTGTGTACGCTCGTCCGTGTGCATGTGTGCAAGAGTATGCGTGCGCGTGCATGCGTGCGTGCGTGCGTGTGTGTTGTGTGTGTGTGGTGAGAGAGAGAGAGAGAGAGAGAGAGAGAGAGAGAGAGAGATTCGCACAGATTAATCTGTCAAACTGCATAGGCTTACTGCATTTTTTTTTTTTATTCCTTTGGCCTGAGGAGAAAACATATGTGCTTGAACTATTTTTATTGCTGTACTTTTGCATAAAACACGCGTGGCATTACAATTGGGGTATACAACAACCACAAAAAATCAAACCTTATCTTGCCTTTGTTCATGACATGTCACTGCTGCCGAGGCACTTCGGTGCCGCTCAGTGCTGTCTCTTCCGATCTAACATACGCAGGACACCATCTACTAGGTCCCCTACTGCTGACAATAAATGTTTAGTTGTGGAAACAGCGTGAATAAAAGCTCCCCCCCCCCCCCCCCCCCCCCCTCATGAGGGCGCCACCATGTCCGTTCAACGTCAGTCCCCATAAAATCGCCAGTACTTGCAACCCCACCACGACCTCCTCAACCAACCCCAACACGATCGCCTCAAGCAACCCCAACAAAACCCCCTCAAGCAACCCCAACACGACCTCCTCCAGCAACCCCAACACGACCCCCTCAAGCAACCCCAACACGACCGCCTCAAGCAACCCCAACATGACCTCCACAAGCAACCCCAACACGACCCCTTCAACCAACCCCAACACGACCTCCTCCAGCAAACTCAACACGACCCCCTCCTCCAGCAACCCCAACACGACCCCCTCCTCCAGCAACCCCAACACGACACCCTCCTCCAGCAACCCCAACACGACCTCCTCCAGCACCCCAACACGACCTCTTCCAGCAACCCCAACACGACCTCCTCCAGCAACCCAAACACGACCTCCTCCAGCAACCCCAACAAGACCCCTCCTCCAGCAACCCAAACACGACCTCCTCCAGCGACCCCAACACGACCTCCTCCAGCAACCCCAACACGACCCCCTCCTCCAGCAACCCCAACACGACCTCCTCCAGCAACCCCAACACGACCCCCTCCAGCAACCCCAACACGACCCCCTCCTCCAGCAACCCCAACACGACCTCCTCCAGCAACCCCAACACGACCTCCTCCAGCAACCCCAACACGACCCCCTCCTCCAGCAACCCCAACACGACACCCTCCAGCAACCCCAACACGACCTCCTCCAGCAACCCCAACACGATCCCTCCTCCAGCAACCCCAACACGACCGCCTCCAGCAACCCCAACACGACCTTCTCCAGCAACCCAAACACGACCTCCTCCAGCAACCCCAACACGACCTCCTCCAGCAACCCCAACACGACCTCCAGCAATCCCAACACGACCTCCTCCAGCAACCCCTACACGACCTCCTCCAGCAACCCCAACACGACCCCCTCCTCCAGCAACCCCAACACGACCTCCTCCAGCAACCCCAACACGACCTCCTCCAGCAACCCCAACACGACCTCTTCCAGCAACCCCAACACGACCCCCTCCTCCAGCAACCCCAACACGACACCCTCCAGCAACCCCAACACGACCCCCCTCCTCCAGCAACCCCAACACGACCTCCTCCAGCAACCCCAACACGACACCTTCCGGCAACCCCAACACGACCTCCTCCTCCAGCAACCCAACACGACCTCCTCCAGCAACCCCAACACGACCTCCTCCTCCAGCAACCCCAACACGACCTCCTCCAGCAACCCCAACACGACCTCCTCCTCCAGCAACCCCAACACGACCTCCTCCTCCAGCAACCCCAACACGACCCGCTCCCCCAGCAACCCCAACACGACCTCCTCCAGCAACCCCAACACGACACCCTCCAGCAAACCAAACACGACCCCCTCCTCCAGCAACCCCAACACGACCTCCTCCAGCAACCCCAACACGACACCCTCCAGCAACCCCAACACGACCTCCTCCAGCGACCCCAACACGACCTCCTCCAGCTACCCCAACACGACCTCCTTCAGTAACCCTAACACGACACCCTCCAGCAACCCCAACACGACCCCCTCCTCCAGCAACCCCAACACGACCTCCTCCAGCAACCCCAACACGACCTCCTCACCCAGCCCCAACACGACCCCCTCAACCAGCCCCAACACGACCCCCTCAACCAGCCCCAACACGACCTCCTCAACCAGCCCCAACACGACCCTCTCAAGGGCATAAGAGGACGTTAAGATCGAGACACCATGAAAGCAGGATAAAAGAGCCACAAAATTTGATATTTTTTTTTTGTTTTCGAATTAATAGATCAAGATGTGGTCCTACATATGTTTATTAACTAGCCAGTTTGCTTCTATTTTAGTTTTATTAGTGAAAGATAAACCATCCTCAGCTACCAAATCTTTAAAAGAAATGGTATGATTTCTCAAGACTTCGCCGTAGTTATGGGCTGTGTATCATCTGCAAGTTGTGATATTTTGTATTCAGCCTTACTGCCTATACAGCCTTTAACATCTTTGCGCTGTCTTTCTTATCATCGCCAGTTTTTCTGCACCGATTTTAAGATTATAGGGTGAGAGTAGTTCTCCTTCCTGTAAGCGTACTGCTACAGAAAACACTGATGCTGTTTCGCTGCTGACAATTACCTCGTTTTTGAACTTGTATCACATTTCTATTTCAAGGACAAATTTATCTCCCGAATTTGAAAGACCAAAAATCTCAAAACATACGTTTCTAGTTTGATCAAGCCAAATGTTTTCGAAACCAGATGAAGTAAGTGAAAGTGGTAGGTTGTTTTGAGGGGAACACAGACATAGTCATTTCTGAATGCAGTGTTATCGTTCTTTTTTCACTGAGGGTGATGCTTGCTTTATTCGATTGTAATAAATGGACATCGTTATTTGCAAACTTTTTAAACTAACAAATAACAAGCTTGTAAAGTTTAAAAATGCCAGATTCAAAACCGACAAAAAGCAGACAGAGTTCACAAACAAGAACAAAGCAATTAAACCACTCTTTCGTGCACATCTCAGACGCTGTTTATACTTTCAATTAATAAGTTAATCATTTTTTTTTTTTTTTTGCTACGGTAATTTTTTATGGTGGACTTCGATTAAATTTAAAGGTCTACACACACACACACACACACACACACACACACACACACACACACACACACACACACACACACACACGAACTCACACACACACACACACACACACACACACACACACACACACACACACACACACACACACACTTTGACCTTTCAAACCTAATTTAGCATGTAGACATGAAGAAATCTGCTGGCACTGGTTAGCCTGGTGCCAGAGTGTCCAGTCTGAAATTCAATAAAGGAGGGTGTCGTTTAGGTGTTTCAGGTGGCTTATGTCTGTCTGGTCGTCTGGTTCGTGCTAGACAACTACACTTTACAGCTATCCACTTAAACCAATTAAACATCACTACAGTGTTGGTCTTCTCCACACTGGAAGGGTGTGAAGTTCTAAAGAGTGGGGGACAGAAAACGAAGGTTCGCGGGAGGGGCGGGGCACTGGGGCTTGTGGCAGAGAGAGAGAGAGAGAGAGAGAGAGAGAGAGAGAGAGAGAGAGAGAGAGAGAGAGACAGACAGACAGACAGACAGACAGACAGACAGACAGACAGACAGACAGACAGACGGACAGACAGAGACAGAGAGAGCGAGCATATTAACACGAACAGACACAGAAACACAAACACACACACACACACACACACACACACACACACACACACACACACACACACACACACACACAGTGGTTCGTTTTCTTAACATGTAAAAGCTATTTCAGGGTATGCAGGTGGAGAAGTCTGTGGTCTGACGCTGCCTTACAGTTCAGTTGGTGCCAGACGGGCAATAACATTCAGTGAGTCAAACAAGGAATCTAATGGTGCCAGACGGGCAATAGCATTCAGTGAGTCAAACAAGGAATCTAATGGTGCCAGACGGGCAATAACATTCAGTGAGTCAAACAAGGAATCTAATGGTGCCAGACGGGCAATAACATTCAGTGGGTAAAACAAGGAATCTAATGGTGCCAGACGGGCAATAACATTCAGTGGGTAAAACAAGGAATCTAATGGGTCCTGGCATTTGTCTGAGTCTGCGTGTTGGTAGGCCTGCTGCTAAAAAAAAAACCGAGATTAGCAGTCACACACACACACACACACACACACACACACACACACACACACACACACACACACACACACGGCGACGCTGTGTGATACTCCTCTAGTGTGCTATCAGTTTCATAACATGTAACATCACAAAATGAACAACGCGCACAAGAAGGTGAATGAGACCATCAGAAATCAGAATAGGAGTAGAGAGAGGGAAGGCGGCTTCACATGGGGTCACTGTGCATTACAATACGTTTTGAAACTAATGCAATAGCTTCTACACACTAATCTACCCCAAGCTAAACCCTCCCCTTCCGACCCCACTGCGTGGTTTTTGACATGCCCAAAGCAAGGGGGAAAACCCAGATCTCTTGACAACTGTAGAAACATTCGGGTACCAACTTTCTGCACGGCACCCCGAGACATAGTGCTTGTAACAAAAGTTTACTGCTGCGTCTATGAGAGTGTTTGAATAATACATGGACTCCTTAAATCAGCAAAGGAAAGTTGAAGTTGAAAAGAACCACCCCTGGAATGCTGTGGAGAGAGAGAGAGAGAGAGAGAGAGAGAGAGAGAGAGAGAGAGAGAGAGAGAGAGAGAGAGAAACAGCCGAAGGTCCAATTTGAATCCTGTAGATCACTGACTTCTCCACGCACACACCCTAAAATAGCTTTTACATGTCACGAAGTCACACACACACACACACACACACACACACACACACACACACACACACACACACACACACACACACACCAGTTCATACAAGAGAAGAGTTCAACAACATGCGAATTAGCCATGTGGAGGAACTGATTCAGTACATGCTGTCTTGGCACGGCGGACAGTGAAACAGCAGGTCAAGTTTCCAGTGTATTTCAAATTGGTTTAGATATTCTGATTCCAGAATGTTCGAAATTTGCAGGCCATCAAATAAATGCTTCCATCTGTAGCAACAACAACAACAACAATAATAATGATAATAATAATAATAATAATGATAAACAAAAATATTGATAAAAGTAATGATAACAATAATGATGGTCATGATGATGATGATGATGACGATGACGATGATGTCTGAACGTTATATACTTGTTTTACTCACGATCTAGTTGATGCTGAAAACAAAGGTCACAAGCGAACGGAAGATAGCGATGATGAGGAATTCCTAGGCAATGAGATGATGGTGTGCACTGCACACGCGAAAGACGAGAAGTAGAAAGGAATTTACATCATACTATTTCACGCCATGAAACGTGACAATTGTTATGAGTTGTTCCAGAAGGTCAGTTGGAATCAGAGTAGTTTGATCGCCTCTGGAACAAAGATCCTTAATGTACTGCCAGGAACAGTCAGGTAAAACTAACCGCTCCTGATGTACTGGCGAAGGGATTGTTTCCCTTAGAACAGAGGTCGTCGTCTTCTTTTTGTCAATTGTCTCTGGCAGCTTCCGTTGGCTGGCGGATATTACAACCCTGTGTCTTTCGTGGGACCGGTATTGAAACTGTGTGGTAAATAAAATGACTTTTTGTGTTATCGCTGAACTTAATCCCTACACGTTTCAAGAAATTGTCTTTATACCTTCACTTGATGTTTTATTTCTAAAGCAAATCCTGTGAAACCAAAGAAATCTTTTATGCCTGATTGATCACCTGGGAGTCTCTCTCTCTCTCTCTCTCTCTCTCTCTCTCTCTCTCTTCTCTCTGTGTGTGTGTGTGTGTGTGTGTGCGTGTGTGTGTGTGTGTGTGTGTGTGTGTGTGTGTGTGTGTGTGTGTGTGTGTGTGTGTGAGAGAGAGAGAGAGAGAGAAAAGAAAGGAATGTCTACACTTTTGTAGTCACTCCGTGTGTATGAGTGTGTGCATTGGCCTGTAACTGGGGACTTCTGCATGCACAAATACTTGGGATATGTGAATGTATGACTCATGGTCTACTTTTAGCAAGCTTACGTGTAGGTCCTTTTGCACTGTCGTGACTTAATGCCTACATAACCTACAGGGCTTCAGTTTGAATCCTGAAGCCTTTTATTCCCTGACTTGCCCAAAGATTAATTTTGACAAAATTTCTTTCCTATCGTTTGGAGATTATAGAATGACGTATATCATGCAACCTGACATGCATATCAATAAATATCTGACATGTAAGGTAATATCAAGCCGGTATGTATATTATTTCTTTTTTTTTTTTTTTTTACCCCATATGTAATTTAACACTTACCCGGCATGTATATTAATATCTACCCGACATGAGTATTGATATATATCAGACATGTACATCATAATATTTTACCTGATATGTATATCATTACTTTCCCAACATATACATCAATATCTACCTAACATATATTTATATATTAAAATTTACGCGGCATGCATATCAGTATTTGCCCGCCATGTATGTCAATATTTACCCGGCATCAATACTTATATTTACTTGACAGTTCTATATATATTTACCTTACATGCATACCAATATTTACCTGGCATGTAAAGCAATATTAACCCGATATGTATATTGATGTTTACCCCACATGTATATTGATACTTACCAGGTATGTATTTGATTTTTTTTTACCGGACATCTACATTTATATTTTATCCGACAAGTATACCAATATTTACCTGACACATATAGAACAATATCTAACCGACGTGTATATTAATATTTAGGCGAGATGCATATAAATATTTACAGGACATGTAAATCAATGCATACCCAGCATGTTCATTAATGTTTGGTAAATACAAGGTCTGGTGTCTGCAGTTCATGCTGATACCAAAGCTGCTATGGCCTCTGATGATATACGACATCTGCACCAGCATAGTGGAGGCAATGGAAGCCAAAATCAACAAGTTCACAAGGAAATGGCTTGGTGTCCCACTCTGTCTGACTGACATAGCGCTGTACTGTCGCCAAGCAAAGCTGAAACTACCACTGAAATCCATCCTGGAGGAATACAAAGCAGGGAAGATCAGACTTCAAAGCATGCTGGAGGACTCAGGAGACAAGGTGGTAGAAGCAATCAAGCCCCAGCTGAAGACAGGCAGAAAATGGAAAGTTCAAGAGGCGATGGATTCTGCAAAAGAAAGTCTCAAGATCAGAGAAATAACAGGACACACACAGACCAACAGACAAGGACTGGGGGTGACCAAAACTGAATAGTGGTCAAAGGCCAAAGGAAAAGCCAAAAGAGACATGATGATTCAGGAGATGAGAAAAGAAGAAGACCAAAAAAGACTCCAAAAAGCAGTCCAGCAGAGCCAGCAAGGGCAATGGACAACGTGGGAGAATGCACTCCAAAGAAGTCTCACTTGGAATGACATTTGGCACATGGCCCCTCTCAGGATCAGCTTCATTCTCAGATCTACATATGACCTTCTGCCCTCAAATGCAAACCTGGTGAAGTGGGGGAAAACAGACGATCCTGCATGCCCCCTCTGCCATGAAAAACAAACAGTGGAGCATGTCCTAAGCTCATGTAAAGTAGCCCTGGCTCAAGGAAGGTACACATGGAGGCACAACCAAGTGCTCAAAGAGATTGTACAAGTAGTCTGGGCTAGTACCAACACCACAAAAGGGAAAATCAGGACTCCAAAAGCACCCGCAACATTCTTCACGGCAGGAGGCAGCAAATCATGGCCAAGAACAACAGTGCCACTCGAAACATGCAGGCAGAGTCTGCTGGATGGGGCAGATGACTGGGAGTGCACTGCAGACCTCCCAGAATGGAAGAGTCACCCAGAGATCATCAGCAAGAGTGGCATGAGACCAGACATAGTAGTCCACTCTCAGTCAACCAAGCAGCTGATCATGATCGAGCTCACGGTGCCATATGAGAACAGAATGGAGGCAGCTCAAATCTACAAGACTGAAAAGTATGCTGATCTGGCAAACAGCCTGAGGAGAGAAGGCTATCAGGTCAAAGTCCTCACTGCAGAAATTGGAGCTAGGGGGTTTGTAGGAACGTCTGCATACAGCCTCATGAAACAGCTCTCAGTTGCAGGGAAGGAAAAAACCAGAGCCCTGAAAGCAATGGCAGAAGCGGCAGAGAGGTGTTCAAGCTGGATCTGGTCAAGGAGGAACAAAAGTGAACTTCATAAGGCTTAATTTCCCTACAAATATCAGGTGTCCCTGTGGCTCAGTGGTTAAAGCGCGAGTCATTAAGTGGAAAATGAGCATGTCCAGAGGGTCATGGGTTCGAATCCCAGCCATGGCTCGTCCCAAGATGGGAAAAAAAAAAGGGGGCAGCAGAGAGACATCCGGAGTCATGAACCGGGTGTGGCCCAACCCCCCTAGAGTGTCAGGAGATAAGGGCCGAAACACTTGCTTGAAGGGGGCTTCTCTTCTGAGGACTCTCTGCTGCCACGCTCTCCACGAGTTTCTTTCTACTGATGCATGGGTAAACCATTGACTTCCGGGAATAGGCCGGAGGACGTCCGGGAAAGACCGGAGGACACTGGGAAAGACCAGAACCGAGGGCTCTGTGGGCTGGCTCCCCACTTTGCCTTAAACATGTGGCTACTAAGAATAAAAGGAAAAGATGCTCCCAGGATTCACCGAAAGGGGGAGAGAATGATGAATCCATCGGTGCTCAACCAATCATGACTGCAAATCCCAAACGGACTATGAACATGGACCAAATGGAATATCCATGTGTCTGTGGAAAGCGTTTCGCTACCACCCGTGGCATGAAGATCCACAGAACAAAGATGGGATGTGTGAAGACTCATCTGAATGAGCAGCAGTGCACTGCATCAGCAGATAAGACGTCGGAAGACCAAGGCCAGGATTTAAACCACAGTGCCAAGGACATCCACGCTGTTGGTTCGGATGAGGAATTTGCACAGGCCCTCGATGCCAGGCGCCTGAAACTCAACCTGCCACGAGCAAACGAAACTGAAGATTGGGAGAAACTGGATGCAAAAATCGTCCAAAGACTCGATGCACTGATAGGGAAAAGCACCCTGGAACACAAACTAGCCACATATGGGGACATTGTGTATGCCACATGTAGAGACGCCTATGGAGCAAAACTACCCAAAGAGAAAACACCTCCAAAGAAATCCAGACGCCAAGAAAAGATGGACAAGATCAGGGTCCAAAAGAAAAACCTCAAGATGCAAATGAAGACCGCACTGCCAGCTGAAAAACAAGGCTTGGAAAAACTGTGGAAAGACCTGAAAGAAAAACACAGCGCCCTCAGCAAAGCGGAATCTGCGAGGAAGAGGAAGAGCAAAAAGAAGAAGACACAAGAGCGCTTCTTCAGAGACCCCTTCCAGTTTGCCAGAACACTGTTTGAGCAGCCAAAATCTGGGACCCTAATGTGGACAAAGGAGTTCTTGAGCAGCATCTGAGGAAAACATACTCTGACCCACAGAGCAAAGCACCACTCGACATTCAAGGTCTGGTGTGGCCAACCAACCCTGAGGAACAGTTCAATGGCAAGCCTCCAACGTTGGCGGAAATCAAGAAGGTGGTCGACAAAGCCAGAGCCAAATCATCACCAGGGCCAAACGGAATACCTTACCAGCTTTACAAGAAATGTCCCAAGGTGCTGGAGTGGCTCCACAAGCTGCTGCGATCGGCTTGGAGAAACCAGAAGATCAGCGGCCAGTGGATGACGGCAGATGGTGTGTACATCCCCAAAGAGCAAAACTCAAGTGACATCAGCCAGTTCAGGCCAATATCACTACTGAACGTCGAAGGGAAAATCTTCTTCTCTGTCATGGCAGCAAGGCTGACCAAGTACCTGATGGAAAACAAGTACTTGGATGTGTCAGTCCAGAAAGGTGGCATCCCAGGCGTGGCTGGCTGTGTAGAACACGCCACAATGATCTGGGACGCAATCCAAAAAGCAAAAACAGAAAAGAGAGACCTGGACGTAGTGTGGCTTGATCTGGCAAACGCATATGGATCTGTGCCCCATGAGATGATACAGTTGGCTCTTGAGATGTACCATGTGCCAAAGAACATCCGCGACATGCTCAAGAAGTACTTCAATGGCTTCTCAATGCGGTTCTCTACCAAGGAGTACACAACAGACTGGATCAACTTGGAAGTGGGTATTGCAATGGGCTGTGCAATTTCCCCAATACTGTTCGTGCTGGCAATGGAACTCATCTTGAAAGCAGCAACAAACAACGCGAGACAAACAGACCTTGGCGATGGATACAAGATGCCTCCTCTCAAGGCCTTCATGGATGACACTACAGTGATTTCATCCAGAGAAGACGAGACACGTCATGTGCTGGAGAGGCTGGACGACATAGTTGCCTCATCCAGAATGAAGTTCAAGCCAAAGAAATCACGGAGTCTCTCACTGAGGAAAGGAAAAGTGGCCGGATCTGTGGTCTTCAGTGTTGCCAACCAGGCCATTCCAACAGTCACAGAAGAACCAGTCAAGAGCCTTGGAAGATGGTATGATGATACGCTGAAAGACACACAAAGAGCAAACGAAACCAAGCAGATGGCGGAGGAAGGCTTGGAGACCATTGACCAGTGTGGGCTCCCTGGCAAATACAAGGTCTGGTGTCTGCAGTTCATGCTGATACCAAAGCTGCTATGGCCTCTGATGATATACGACATCTGCACCAGCATAGTGGAGGCAATGGAAGCCAAAATCAACAAGTTCACAAGGAAATGGCTTGGTGTCCCACCCTGTCTGACTGACATAGCGCTGTACTGTCGCCAAGCAAAGCTGAAACTACCACTGAAATCCATCCTGGAGGAATACAAAGCAGGGAAGATCAGACTTCAAAGCATGCTGGAGGACTCAGGAGACAAGGTGGTAGAAGCAATCAAGCCCCAGCTGAAGACAGGCAGAAAATGGAAAGTTCAAGAGGCGATGGATTCTGCAAAAGAAAGTCTCAAGATCAGAGAAATAACAGGACACACACAGACCAACAGACAAGGACTGGGGGTGACCAAAACTGAATGGTGGTCAAAGGCCAAAGGAAAAGCCAAAAGAGACATGATGATTCAGGAGATGAGAAAAGAAGAAGACCAAAAAAGATTCCAAAAAGCAGTCCAGCAGAGCCAGCAAGGGCAATGGACAACGTGGGAGAATGCACTCCAAAGAAGTCTCACTTGGAATGACATTTGGCACATGGCCCCTCTCAGGATCAGCTTCATTCTCAGATCTGCATATGACCTTCTGCCCTCAAATGCAAACCTGGTGAAGTGGGGGAAAACAGACGATCCTGCATGCCCCCTCTGCCATGAAAAACAAACAGTGGAGCATGTCCTAAGCTCATGTAAAGTAGCCCTGGCTCAAGGAAGGTACACATGGAGGCACAACCAAGTGCTCAAAGAGATTGTACAAGTAGTCTGGGCTAGTACCAACACCACAAAAGGGAAAATCAGGACTCCAAAAGCACCCGCAACATTCTTCACGGCAGGAGGCAGCAAATCATGGCCAAGAACAACAGTGCCACTCGAAACATGCAGGCAGAGTCTGCTGGATGGGGCAGATGACTGGGAGTGCACTGCAGACCTCCCAGAATGGAAGAGTCACCCAGAGATCATCAGCAAGAGTGGCATGAGACCAGACATAGTAGTCCACTCTCAGTCAACCAAGCAGCTGATCATGATCGAGCTCACGGTGCCATATGAGAACAGAATGGAGGCAGCTCAAATCTACAAGACTGAAAAGTATGCTGATCTGGCAAACAGCCTGAGGAGAGAAGGCTATCAGGTCAAAGTCCTCACTGCAGAAATTGGAGCTAGGGGGTTTGCAGGAACGTCTGCATACGGCCTCATGAAACAGCTCTCAGTTGCAGGGAAGGAAAAAACCAGAGCCCTGAAAGCAATGGCAGAAGCGGCAGAGAGGTGTTCAAGCTGGATCTGGTCAAGGAGGAACAAAAGTGAACTTCATAAGGCTTAATTTCCCTACAAATATCAGGTGTCCCTGTGGCTCAGTGGTTAAAGCGCGAGTCATTAAGTGGAAAATGAGCATGTCCAGAGGGTCATGGGTTCGAATCCCAGCCATGGCTCGTCCCAAGATGGGGAAAAAAAAAAGGGGCAGCAGAGGGACATCCGGAGTCATGAACCGGGTGTGGCCCAACCCCCCTAGAGTGTCAGGAGATAAGGGCCGAAACACTTGCTTGAAGGGGGCTTCTCTTCTGAGGACTCTCTGCTGCCACGCTCTCCACGAGTTTCTTTCTACTGATGCATGGGTAAACCATTGACTTCCGGGAATAGGCCGGAGGACGTCCGGGAAAGACCGGAGGACACTGGGAAAGACCAGAACCGAGGGCTCTGTGGGCTGGCTCCCCACTTTGCCTTAAACATGTGGCTACTAAGAATAAAAGGAAAAGATGCTCCCAGGATTCACCGAAAGGGGGAGAGAATGATGAATCCATCGGTGCTCAACCAATCATGACTGCAAATCCCAAACGGACTATGAACATGGACCAAATGGAATATCCATGTGTCTGTGGAAAGCGTTTCGCTACCACCCGTGGCATGAAGATCCACAGAACAAAGATGGGATGTGTGAAGACTCATCTGAATGAGCAGCAGCGCACTGCATCAGCAGATAAGACGTCGGAAGACCAAGGCCAGGATTTAAACCACAGTGCCAAGGACATCCACGCTGTTGGTTCGGATGAGGAATTTGCACAGGCCCTCGATGCCAGGCGCCTGAAACTCAACCTGCCACGAGCAAACGAAACTGAAGATTGGGAGAAACTGGATGCAAAAATCGTCCAAAGACTCGATGCACTGATAGGGAAAAGCACCCTGGAACACAAACTAGCCACATATGGGGACATTGTGTATGCCACATGTAGAGACGCCTATGGAGCAAAACTACCCAAAGAGAAAACACCTCCAAAGAAATCCAGACGCCAAGAAAAGATGGACAAGATCAGGGTCCAAAAGAAAAACCTCAAGATGCAAATGAAGACCGCACTGCCAGCTGAAAAACAAGGCTTGGAAAAACTGTGGAAAGACCTGAAAGAAAAACACAGCGCCCTCAGCAAAGCGGAATCTGCGAGGAAGAGGAAGAGCAAAAAGAAGAAGACACAAGAGCGCTTCTTCAGAGACCCCTTCCAGTTTGCCAGAACACTGTTTGAGCAGCCAAAATCTGGGACCCTAAGTGTGGACAAAGGAGTTCTTGAGCAGCATCTGAGGAAAACATACTCTGACCCACAGAGCAAAGCACCACTCGACATTCAAGGTCTGGTGTGGCCAACCAACCCTGAGGAACAGTTCAATGGCAAGCCTCCAACGTTGGCGGAAATCAAGAAGGTGGTCGACAAAGCCAGAGCCAAATCATCACCAGGGCCAAACGGAATACCTTACCAGCTTTACAAGAAATGTCCCAAGGTGCTGGAGTGGCTCCACAAGCTGCTGCGATCGGCTTGGAGAAACCAGAAGATCAGCGGCCAGTGGATGACGGCAGATGGTGTGTACATCCCCAAAGAGCAAAACTCAAGTGACATCAGCCAGTTCAGGCCAATATCACTACTGAACGTCGAAGGGAAAATCTTCTTCTCTGTCATGGCAGCAAGGCTGACCAAGTACCTGATGGAAAACAAGTACTTGGATGTGTCAGTCCAGAAAGGTGGCATCCCAGGCGTGGCTGGCTGTGTAGAACACGCCACAATGATCTGGGACGCAATCCAAAAAGCAAAAACAGAAAAGAGAGACCTGGACGTAGTGTGGCTTGATCTGGCAAACGCATATGGATCTGTGCCCCATGAGATGATACAGTTGGCTCTTGAGATGTACCATGTGCCAAAGAACATCCGCGACATGCTCAAGAAGTACTTCAATGGCTTCTCAATGCGGTTCTCTACCAAGGAGTACACAACAGACTGGATCAACTTGGAAGTGGGTATTGCAATGGGCTGTGCAATTTCCCCAATACTGTTCGTGCTGGCAATGGAACTCATCTTGAAAGCAGCAACAAACAACGCGAGACAAACAGACCTTGGCGATGGATACAAGATGCCTCCTCTCAAGGCCTTCATGGATGACACTACAGTGATTTCATCCAGAGAAGACGAGACACGTCATGTGCTGGAGAGGCTGGACGACATAGTTGCCTCATCCAGAATGAAGTTCAAGCCAAAGAAATCACGGAGTCTCTCACTGAGGAAAGGAAAAGTGGCCGGATCTGTGGTCTTCAGTGTTGCCAACCAGGCCATTCCAACAGTCACAGAAGAACCAGTCAAGAGCCTTGGAAGATGGTATGATGATACGCTGAAAGACACACAAAGAGCAAACGAAACCAAGCAGATGGCGGAGGAAGGCTTGGAGACCATTGACCAGTGTGGGCTCCCTGGCAAATACAAGGTCTGGTGTCTGCAGTTCATGCTGATACCAAAGCTGCTATGGCCTCTGATGATATACGACATCTGCACCAGCATAGTGGAGGCAATGGAAGCCAAAATCAACAAGTTCACAAGGAAATGGCTTGGTGTCCCACCCTGTCTGACTGACATAGCGCTGTACTGTCGCCAAGCAAAGCTGAAACTACCACTGAAATCCATCCTGGAGGAATACAAAGCAGGGAAGATCAGACTTCAAAGCATGCTGGAGGACTCAGGAGACAAGGTGGTAGAAGCAATCAAGCCCCAGCTGAAGACAGGCAGAAAATGGAAAGTTCAAGAGGCGATGGATTCTGCAAAAGAAAGTCTCAAGATCAGAGAAATAACAGGACACACACAGACCAACAGACAAGGACTGGGGGTGACCAAAACTGAATGGTGGTCAAAGGCCAAAGGAAAAGCCAAAAGAGACATGATGATTCAGGAGATGAGAAAAGAAGAAGACCAAAAAAGATTCCAAAAAGCAGTCCAGCAGAGCCAGCAAGGGCAATGGACAACGTGGGAGAATGCACTCCAAAGAAGTCTCACTTGGAATGACATTTGGCACATGGCCCCTCTCAGGATCAGCTTCATTCTCAGATCTGCATATGACCTTCTGCCCTCAAATGCAAACCTGGTGAAGTGGGGGAAAACAGACGATCCTGCATGCCCCCTCTGCCATGAAAAACAAACAGTGGAGCATGTCCTAAGCTCATGTAAAGTAGCCCTGGCTCAAGGAAGGTACACATGGAGGCACAACCAAGTGCTCAAAGAGATTGTACAAGTAGTCTGGGCTAGTACCAACACCACAAAAGGGAAAATCAGGACTCCAAAAGCACCCGCAACATTCTTCACGGCAGGAGGCAGCAAATCATGGCCAAGAACAACAGTGCCACTCGAAACATGCAGGCAGAGTCTGCTGGATGGGGCAGATGACTGGGAGTGCACTGCAGACCTCCCAGAATGGAAGAGTCACCCAGAGATCATCAGCAAGAGTGGCATGAGACCAGACATAGTAGTCCACTCTCAGTCAACCAAGCAGCTGATCATGATCGAGCTCACGGTGCCATATGAGAACAGAATGGAGGCAGCTCAAATCTACAAGACTGAAAAGTATGCTGATCTGGCAAACAGCCTGAGGAGAGAAGGCTATCAGGTCAAAGTCCTCACTGCAGAAATTGGAGCTAGGGGGTTTGCAGGAACGTCTGCATACGGCCTCATGAAACAGCTCTCAGTTGCAGGGAAGGAAAAAACCAGAGCCCTGAAAGCAATGGCAGAAGCGGCAGAGAGGTGTTCAAGCTGGATCTGGTCAAGGAGGAACAAAAGTGAACTTCATAAGGCTTAATTTCCCTACAAATATCAGGTGTCCCTGTGGCTCAGTGGTTAAAGCGCGAGTCATTAAGTGGAAAATGAGCATGTCCAGAGGGTCATGGGTTCGAATCCCAGCCATGGCTCGTCCCAAGATGGGGAAAAAAAAAAGGGGCAGCAGAGGGACATCCGGAGTCATGAACCGGGTGTGGCCCAACCCCCCTAGAGTGTCAGGAGATAAGGGCCGAAACACTTGCTTGAAGGGGGCTTCTCTTCTGAGGACTCTCTGCTGCCACGCTCTCCACGAGTTTCTTTCTACTGATGCATGGGTAAACCATTGACTTCCGGGAATAGGCCGGAGGACGTCCGGGAAAGACCGGAGGACACTGGGAAAGACCAGAACCGAGGGCTCTGTGGGCTGGCTCCCCACTTTGCCTTAAACATGTGGCTACTAAGAATAAAAGGAAAAGATGCTCCCAGGATTCACCGAAAGGGGGAGAGAATGATGAATCCATCGGTGCTCAACCAATCATGACTGCAAATCCCAAACGGACTATGAACATGGACCAAATGGAATATCCATGTGTCTGTGGAAAGCGTTTCGCTACCACCCGTGGCATGAAGATCCACAGAACAAAGATGGGATGTGTGAAGACTCATCTGAATGAGCAGCAGCGCACTGCATCAGCAGATAAGACGTCGGAAGACCAAGGCCAGGATTTAAACCACAGTGCCAAGGACATCCACGCTGTTGGTTCGGATGAGGAATTTGCACAGGCCCTCGATGCCAGGCGCCTGAAACTCAACCTGCCACGAGCAAACGAAACTGAAGATTGGGAGAAACTGGATGCAAAAATCGTCCAAAGACTCGATGCACTGATAGGGAAAAGCACCCTGGAACACAAACTAGCCACATATGGGGACATTGTGTATGCCACATGTAGAGACGCCTATGGAGCAAAACTACCCAAAGAGAAAACACCTCCAAAGAAATCCAGACGCCAAGAAAAGATGGACAAGATCAGGGTCCAAAAGAAAAACCTCAAGATGCAAATGAAGACCGCACTGCCAGCTGAAAAACAAGGCTTGGAAAAACTGTGGAAAGACCTGAAAGAAAAACACAGCGCCCTCAGCAAAGCGGAATCTGCGAGGAAGAGGAAGAGCAAAAAGAAGAAGACACAAGAGCGCTTCTTCAGAGACCCCTTCCAGTTTGCCAGAACACTGTTTGAGCAGCCAAAATCTGGGACCCTAAGTGTGGACAAAGGAGTTCTTGAGCAGCATCTGAGGAAAACATACTCTGACCCACAGAGCAAAGCACCACTCGACATTCAAGGTCTGGTGTGGCCAACCAACCCTGAGGAACAGTTCAATGGCAAGCCTCCAACGTTGGCGGAAATCAAGAAGGTGGTCGACAAAGCCAGAGCCAAATCATCACCAGGGCCAAACGGAATACCTTACCAGCTTTACAAGAAATGTCCCAAGGTGCTGGAGTGGCTCCACAAGCTGCTGCGATCGGCTTGGAGAAACCA
>CM065732.1:68983448-68998448 GCA_033310375.1 Conus canariensis
ATGAAAGAGAACTCGAGAAGCATGACTGATGAAAGAGAACTCGAGAAGCATGACTGATGAAAGAGAACTCGAGAAGCATGACTGATGAAAGAGAACTGGAGAACGATGAATGATTAACGGCAGAACTTGAAGTATGAAAAATGGTGGGCGGAACTGAGAACAGGAGAACATGGTGATTATGAGTAACAGACGGGACAGGAAAGAAGAACGGAGTAGGATACATTGTGAGGAGGAATGAGGAGTGGGAAATGTGATGAACATGAACGTGGACGGAATGAGGCGAGAACAGCGTGGTCGTGGTGAACGTCAGACGGGATGAAAATAAGAGAGTGAAAACTCTGAGAAAGACCTGGCTAACAGCGACACAAAAAGCCTTTGAGTGAAAACTCTGAGAAAGACCTGGCTAACAGCGACACAAAAAGCCTTAGAGTGAAAACTCTGAGAAAGACCTGGCTAACAGCGACACAAAAAGCCTTTCGCTCTGCCAAAAACAGACCAACGCGAATAAAAGCCAGCACCACTCAGGACAAAGACGTTAACTGTCTCACACAGGACGAAAACATCATAAGACAGAGAAACTCTGCTTTGAGCTCTACAACAGACTGAGCAAAGAGCAAAAGAGATCCAAGTACGCTGACAGTTCATCATTTATCAAACAGAGGTGACTTTCCTGCATTCAGTGACTCACTGAAATACGGCAAGGCTGCAAGCATTGACAACATCCCTGCAGAACACTTGAATATGGCGGAAAGGCAACAACTAATAATCAACTGCCATATGCAACACAATCTGACATACTGGCGAGTAACGAAAGCCAAAGAGACTCGATCACCGATCATCACACTTTCAAAGACAGGAAATCCTCAACACTGCCAGAACAACCGCATGATCAGTCAGATCAGGAATGTAAGCAACGTAATGTTCAAATCATTCTGAACAGATTACAGTTGAAAACAGACACCGCTGGATCTGAAAGGCTGCAGCATCATCGAACAGATCTTTGACCCATCGCCAAAAACACCTGCAACACCAAGAGTTCTATCGTCTTCACACACAGCAAAATACGTTCATAGTTTGTCTGGAGGTGCAGACAAAAGAAGAAATATGATATGGAGACAAAGTCCATCAACACCATCCAGCGAGTATACTCCAAAGATATGGAGACAAAGTTCATCAACACCATCCAGGGAGTATACTCCAAAGATATGGAGACAAAGTTCATCAACACCATCCAGGGAGTATACTCCAAAGTGACCATAATATGGAGACAAAGTTCATCAACACCATCCAGCGAGTATACTCCAAAGATATGGAGACAAAGTTCATCAACACCATCCAGCGAGTATACTCCAAAGATATGGAGACAAAGTTCATCAACACCATCCAGGGAGTATACTCCAAAGATATGGACAAAGTTCATCAACACCATCCAGGGAGTATACTCCAAAGTGACCATAATATGGAGACAAAGTTCATCAACACCATCCAGGGAGTATACTCCAAAGTGACCATAATATGGAGACAAAGTTCATCAACACCATCCAGCGAGTATACTCCAAAGTGACCAGGGCAGAGCTCAAATTGGGAGCGACTGGAAAGTGGTCCCACGTATCAACCGAGATTCGTCAGGGCCCTTTTCTCTTTAATACTTTTCAAATAATCCTAGACTGCATATCAATGATCCACTTGATGAAGATGTTGTCAACACAGTGGGCACTGCAAGAAAAATTGTTACGAACTTTCACCTTGCTGGTAACTCCGATGGCCGGGTGGGCACTGAACAAGAACTCACTGAGCTTGTTGAAACACTGAAAGAAACATCTATGAGACATATTGTTTTGATATTAACACCGAGAAGACCAAGCTAATGGCCAGCCACAACACCACCTCCAGTTCTGATTAACCACAGATAGAAGCTAGGAACTATTAAATAGTTCGTTTACTTGGGATCCATTTTCAACGTTGGGGGATTCAAATCGGATATACTGTCAAGAGCAGCAACGACATCAGTTCCGTGCAGACTGAACCCTGTGTGGAAAAAGGGTAGCACCTCAGTGAAACACAAATCTGGCTCCAACATGTGCGGGTGCATTCAACTTGTTAACGCGACATGGACCTGGCAGAAAGAAGCCAACCATACAAACGAGGTATCATCGCAAGATGCCAGACATCAGATACGCTGATGATACCATCTTTGAAGAAGTGCGCCAGAACGTCAAACAGCACATCACGATGACACCGGCACAGCAAAGAAACTACCTTGGCATTGTCGTGAAGATTCCCACGGCCCCGCTAAAACAATCATCCAGGAAAGTGTTGAAGGAGCGAGACCAAGGGGAAGACAAAACACGGACTGACAACATTGCAGAATGGACAGGGAAACATCTGTAGAGACCAGAGAGAAGACAGAAACACATGGACTGACAACACTGCAGAGTGGACAGGGAAACATCTGTAGAGACCAGAGAGAAGACAGAAACACATGGACTGACAACACTGCAGAGTGGACAGGGAAACATCTGTAGAGACCAGAGAGAAGACAGAAACACATGGACTGACAACACTGCAGAGTGGACAGGGAAACATCTGTAGAGACCAGAGAGAAGACAGAAACACATGGACTGACAACACTGCAGAGTGGACAGGGAAACATCTGTAGAGACCAGAGAGAAGACAGAAACACATGGACTGACAACACTGCAGAGTGGACAGGGAAACCATGTGAACAGCCCAAGGTCACGGAACACAACCGACATAACTGAAGGAATCTGGCGAACAGTTCTTCAGATCGATGCCCAGGTGACTTCACACGGACCTAGGAAAAAGAAACTGATATTAGTGATACCAAGACAGAATCGTTCTTGTACTTTTTAATGCTTTTTATAAATCCAGAACGTTCGCGTGATTCTAGAATTGTGCCATCTGTTAACATTTTTTAATGGATACACGGCTTTCACATGTTAAGTCGCAGAAAATAAAATGTTTATGTTATCATCTTTCTCAGATAATCAAGTGTTAATGTTTTCACCTGTCTTTAGTACAGTATCATTCTCAAATTTAACCTGTGGGTTTTTTTCAGTGAGGTAAGGACAGGCACGGCTGGACTGATGAAACAAATGAAAGAACAAAAATGCATTTTTTAAATAACTCATTTGCAGAATTTCTAACTGGCTGGACAGAGACAGTATGTGTCTAGCTCTTTTCGGATACTCGTTGCCAGAGTCTAAGAATAATTTCTTTCTTTCTGAATTCAAGACAAAAAGACTTTGAATAATAATGATCAACTTTCGACGACTTACGTTTTCTGATCAAATGCAATTAGTAAGCTTCGTGGCATGAATTCAATATATGAGTATGTAATGGATTGCCAAGAGATAATTCAAGAGCTGTACCGTCTGTACATTGTATTTTAGTCAACAAGCTTTGCAGTGCTGAAAAACAAACTTCCTATTGATAAATCAGTTTTGATCGAATGAGACTGGTGACTGTGGCAAAGGAGGTCTACTGTTGATGTTACGTTTTGCCGACTCTTACACATTCTTCTTACTGATAAATCAGTTTTGATCGAATGAGACTGGTGACTGTGGCAAAGGAGGTCTACTGTTGATGTTACGTTTTGCCGACTCTTACACATTCTTCTTACTGATAAATCAGATTTGATCGGATGAGACTGGTGACTGTGGCAAAGGAGGTCTACTGTTGATGTTACGTTTTGCCGACTCTTACACATTCTTCTTACTGATAAATCAGTTTTGATCGGATAAGACTGGTGACTGTGGCAAAGGAGGTCTACTGTTGATGTTACGTTTTGCCGACTCTTACACATTCTTCTTACTGATAAATCAGTTTTGATCGAATGAGACTGGTGACTGTGGCAAAGGAGGTCTACTGTTGATGTTACGTTTTGCCGACTCTTACACATTCTTCTTACTGATAAATCAGTTTTGATCGAATGAGACTGGTGACTGTGGCAAAGGAGGTCTACTGTTGATGTTACGTTTTGCCGACTCTTACACATTCTTCTTACTGATAAATCAGTTTTGATCGAATGAGACTGGTGACTGTGGCAAAGGAGGTCTACTGTTGATGTTACGTTTTGCCGACTCTTACACATTCTTCTTACTGATAAATCAGTTTTGATCGAATGAGACTGGTGACTGTGGCAAAGGAGGTCTACTGTTGATGTTACGTTTTGCCGACTCTTACACATTCTTCTTACTGATAAATCAGTTTTGATCGAATGAGACTGGTGACTGTGGCAAAGGAGGTCTACTGTTGATGTTACGTTTTGCCGACTCTTACACATTCTTCTTACTGATAAATCAGTTTTGATCGAATGAGACTGGTGACTGTGGCAAAGGAGGTCTACTGTTGATGTTACGTTTTGCCGACTCTTACACATTCTTCTTACTGATAAATCAGTTTTGATCGAATGAGACTGGTGACTGTGGCAAAGGAGGTCTACTGTTGATGTTACGTTTTGCCGACTCTTACACATTCTTCTTACTGATAAATCAGTTTTGATCGAATGAGACTGGTGACTGTGGCAAAGGAGGTCTACTGTTGATGTTACGTTTTGCCGACTCTTACACATTCTTCTTACTGATAAATCAGTTTTGATCGAATGAGACTGGTGACTGTGGCAAAGGAGGTCTACTGTTGATGTTACGTTTTGCCGACTCTTACACATTCTTCTTACTGATAAATCAGTTTTGATCGAATGAGACTAGTGACTGTGGCAAAGGAGGTCTACTGTTGATGTTACGTTTTGCCGACTCTTACACATTCTTCTTACTGATAAATCAGTTTTGATCGGATAAGACTGGTGACTGTGGCAAAGGAGGTCTACTGTTGATGTTACGTTTTGCCGACTCTTACACATTCTTCTTACTGATAAATCAGTTTTGATCGAATGAGACTGGTGACTGTGGCAAAGGAGGTCTACTGTTGATGTTACGTTTTGCCGACTCTTACACATTCTTCTTACTGATAAATCAGTTTTGATCGAATGAGACTGGTGACTGTGGCAAAGGAGGTCTACTGTTGATGTTACGTTTTGCCGACTCTTACACATTCTTCTTACTGATAAATCAGTTTTGATCGAATGAGACTGGTGACTGTGGCAAAGGAGGTCTACTGTTGATGTTACGTTTTGCCGACTCTTACACATTCTTCTTACTGATAAATCAGTTTTGATCGAATGAGACTGGTGACTGTGGCAAAGGAGGTCTACTGTTGATGTTACGTTTTGCCGACTCTTACACATTCTTCTTACTGATAAATCAGTTTTGATCGAATGAGACTGGTGACTGTGGCAAAGGAGGTCTACTGTTGATGTTACGTTTTGCCGACTCTTACACATTCTTCTTACTGATAAATCAGTTTTGATCGAATGAGACTGGTGACTGTGGCAAAGGAGGTCTACTGTTGATGTTACGTTTTGCCGACTCTTACACATTCTTCTTACTGATAAATCAGTTTTGATCGAATGAGACTGGTGACTGTGGCAAAGGAGGTCTACTGTTGATGTTACGTTTTGCCGACTCTTACACATTCTTCTACTGATAAATCAGTTTTGATCGAATGAGACTGGTGACTGTGGCAAAGGAGGTCTACTGTTGATGTTACGTTTTGCCGACTCTTACACATTCTTCTTACTGATAAATCAGTTTTGATCGGATAAGACTGGTGACTGTGGCAAAGGAGGTCTACTGTTGATGTTACGTTTTGCCGACTCTTACACATTCTTCTTACTGATAAATCAGTTTTGATCGAATGAGACTGGTGACTGTGGCAAAGGAGGTCTACTGTTGATGTTACGTTTTGCCGACTCTTACACATTCTTCTTACTGATAAATCAGTTTTGATCGGATAAGACTGGTGACTGTGGCAAAGGAGGTCTACTGTTGATGTTACGTTTTGCCGACTCTTACACATTCTTCTTACTGATAAATCAGTTTTGATCGAATGAGACTGGTGACTGTGGCAAAGGAGGTCTACTGTTGATGTTACGTTTTGCCGACTCTTACACATTCTTCTTACTGATAAATCAGTTTTGATCGAATGAGACTGGTGACTGTGGCAAAGGAGGTCTACTGTTGATGTTACGTTTTGCCGACTCTTACACATTCTTCTTACTGATAAATCAGTTTTGATCGAATGAGACTGGTGACTGTGGCAAAGGAGGTCTACTGTTGATGTTACGTTTTGCCGACTCTTACACATTCTTCTTACTGATAAATCAGTTTTGATCGAATGAGACTGGTGACTGTGGCAAAGGAGGTCTACTGTTGATGTTACGTTTTGCCGACTCTTACACATTCTTCTTACTGATAAATCAGTTTTGATCGAATGAGACTGGTGACTGTGGCAAAGGAGGTCTACTGTTGATGTTACGTTTTGCCGACTCTTACACATTCTTCTTACTGATAAATCAGTTTTGATCGAATGAGACTGGTGACTGTGGCAAAGGAGGTCTACTGTTGATGTTACGTTTTGCCGACTCTTACACATTCTTCTTACTGATAAATCAGTTTTGATCGAATGAGACTGGTGACTGTGGCAAAGGAGGTCTACTGTTGATGTTACGTTTTGCCGACTCTTACACATTCTTCTTACTGATAAATCAGTTTTGATCGAATGAGACTGGTGACTGTGGCAAAGGAGGTCTACTGTTGATGTTACGTTTTGCCGACTCTTACACATTCTTCTTACTGATAAATCAGTTTTGATCGAATGAGACTGGTGACTGTGGCAAAGGAGGTCTACTGTTGATGTTACGTTTTGCCGACTCTTACACATTCTTCTTACTGATAAATCAGTTTTGATCGAATGAGACTGGTGACTGTGGCAAAGGAGGTCTACTGTTGATGTTACGTTTTGCCGACTCTTACACATTCTTCTACTGATAAATCAGTTTTGATCGGATAAGACTGGTGACTGTGGCAAAGGAGGTCTACTGTTGATGTTACGTTTTGCCGACTCTTACACATTCAGACTGGTGACTGTGGCAAAGGAGGTCTACTGTTGATGTTACGTTTTGCCGACTCTTACACATTCAGATTCTCCTGACTAAAAAATAAACACTGCTGATGAAAAAGAAGCTGCTAATTTTCACATCTTAGTGCAGTTGTTATTTAGGCTTCTAACGCTAAATATTCGACCATTTATTTCATATAACACAACAAAAAATAGTAAAAGCAGGCTTTGTGGCCTTCACTGTCAAAGCCATAAAACATTAAAGCGTCAAGAAAGAATAGTAAATACAAGAGAAAAGGGTATGAGAGAGAGAGAGAGAGAGAGAGAGAGAGAGAGAGAGAGAGAGAGAGAGAGAGAGAGAGAGAGAGAGACTAGCAGACAAACAGAGCGAAAAAGAACACCGCGACTAACGCCAAGTTAATTTCCATTGTCAGTATGGTGCAAAAAAAAAAAAAAAAAAAAAAAAAAAAAACCCTTACAAGAAAATATGGTTAAGGCATGTTTGGCACAGTTCATTCAAGTACAACAGTACAATTCGTCAAAACAACACAAACGCCTTTCATTTGAAAAGTTCCACACATGCTCTCCCCGCCCCCTCCTACGACACCTCTCCATCCCCATCTTTCCCCCAGTCCTGTCGTTTCTCCACAAACACACCAAGTTACATAGGATTGCGCCAAAATGCGCCCCCTCTCCCGCACACACACGCAAATACAGACATAGCGCATGCGCGCGAAAAAACACGCACATACACTCACTCGCACATACATGCACGAGCAAGTAGACGAGACAGGCAAGCAGACACGCGCGCGCGTGCGCGCGCACGCACACACACCGCACAACCACACACACACGCACACACAACAGGCGCGCGCGCGCACACACACACACACACGCGCACACACATACACGCGCGCGCGCGCCCTTGCACAAGTACATATATGAGCGGAACCGTACGCGCTGATACACACACACACACACACACACACACACACACACACACACACACACACACAGACGCACGCGCCCACTCTCTTTCTCTCTCTCTCTCTCTCTCTCTCTCTCTCTCTCTCTCACACACACACACACACACACACACACACACACACACACATTTACATCTACCTATATACATTTATATAAATTCATACATATACATATATCCACACACATTATGCTGAATAATTTAGCAGTGGGGAAAACAAGTGCCGGCTAACAATTTTTCCGTCATTATGCTAATGACTTCGCAAAGATTTAAATGAAAGAACAAAAAAGGAGGGGGACTGGGGGGGGGGGGGGGAGAGAACGAGAGAGAAAAGATGAAATTGAGAACATAAAGCCAGGGAAATACATTACAAATTAGAAACCCTTCACTGGCAGCATGGACATATATATTATACAAATAAGTAGATCTGTCAATTTTTCCAAATGCCGGCACCATCCAACAGAAGATACGACAAGCAGATCGTGAAGTATGGTGATGAACAATAAGTTCCTGAAGAAGCCTTTTGATAGGCGAAAGCTTGAATCATTTAAAAAAAAAAAAAAAAAAAGAGAACTGCGCGGGCGGTGTTGCCGACTTATTGTTCATCATCACCACACACACACATACACAACACACACATACACACACACACACACACACACACACACACACACACACGCACACACACACGTCTCCTCACTGGAAGCCATTACACAGTGTTAATCAGCTCACTGGCACTTAACCGCTTGCTCTTTGCTAGAGTCTTGCAGCATGACCTCTACTTGACTGGACGTCATAAAGTAAAATGAAATACATGTATATTGCTAACCTGTGTTTGGTTTTTCTTCTAGCTTATCAATTTATATGCATTAACCTTTTTATTTGGCGCTTCTGATGCTCTAAGACTATGTATAATTTCTTTAGAGGCTTTTCAAAACGCCATTGTAGCATTTTTCAGCAACAAATAGGATGTCAATACTACTTGTTTCGCGAAAAGACAGACGGCAAATGTTCTTTAAATTACTGGTATGTACAAAAATAAAAAGAATTTGGTCTTTGATAAACAGACATCATCTCATCTTTCTCTCTTCAACTTGTGATACCAGAAATAAGGCTCCACCATCAATTGTTCCCCGAGGATGCCTCACGAATGCCTCTGCTTTGCCAAAGATCTCATGACAACAATGCTTCATAATTTAACAGGATACAATGGGGGTATATGATCATTCTTTTTTATTTTTCCATACGTTGTGCAGATTTTCGGATTCACATATTCAGAGTTACGAACATCAATATTACAACTTGATGTTTGCAACAGCTCTGTTGCTATGATTTAACGTGAAAATGAAGAATGACAAAATGAACAACGTGAAAAATGATGGAGAACTGACGGATAATGAGCGTAAACATGGGGAATAACTGACGATGGAAGAAAGTGAAAATGATGAATGGCTGGTAGGAGAAGAATGATAAAACGATGAATGGATGACAGGAAAAAACGTGAAACGGATAAACGAATAGCCGGAAAAGTGAGTTAAAATGATAAGAGACGAACATAAAATCTAACATCCAAATGACGAATGACCGATAGGAAAAGAACCTGAAAACAACAAAGTCATGACTGAAAAGGACATAAACATGATGAACTACTGGCTGCAGAGAAGAACGTGAAAACAACACAGTAATGACTGAAAAGGACATAAACATGATGAACTACTGACTGCAGAGAAGAACGTGAAAACAACACAGTAATGACTGAAAAGGACATAAACATGATGAACTACTGACTGCAGAGAAGAACGTGAAAACAACACAGTAATGACTGAAAAGGACATAAACATGATGAACTACTGACTGCAGAGAAGAACGTGAAAACAACACAGTAATGACTGAGAAGAACATCAAAATGATGAACGACAGGCTGCAGAACAACGTGAAAACAATGACTGGCTGAAGAACGTCAAAACAGTGACTGACTGGAGAAAAACGTGAAAACAATGACTGGCTGGAGAAGAACGTCAAAACAGTGACTGACTGGAGAAGAACGTGAAAACAATGACTGGCTGGAGAAGAACGTGAAAACAACGACTGACTGGAGAAGAACGTCAAAACAATGACTGGCTGGAGAAGAACGTCAAAACAGTGACTGACTGGAGAAGAACGTCAGAACAATGACTGGCTGGAGAAGAACGTCAAAACAATGACTGGCTGGAGAAGAACGTGAAAACAATGACTGGCTGGAGAAGAACGTCAAAACAATGATTGGAGAAGAACGTCAAAACAATGACTGATTGGAGAAGAACGTGAAAACAATGACTGATTGGAGAAGAACGTGAAAACAATGACTGATTGGAGAAGAACGTGAAAGCGATGAGTGACTGATGTCAGAGAAACGTGAACATAACTGACTGGAGGAGAATGTGAACACAGTGAGGGACTGATGGGACTAGATAGTGAGAATGACGAATAATGAGCAGGACGTTAAGGCAATGTGGGCAAGACAAGAACAGGGAAAATGATCAGTAAATGACAGGAACAGGGAAAATGATCAATAAATGACAGGAACAGGGAAAATGATCAATAAATGACAGGAACAGGGAAAATGATCAATAAATGACAGGAGAAAGGAGAGAGATGAATGAGGTATGGAGAAGAACGATAGAATGAGGACAAATATTTCACACGAGATAGTAAGAACGTAAGAAGAACGTATAATGGACGGGATAAGACGGAACACGAAGAGAAAGCGAGGAGAGAGATGGGGAAAGAACATGAAAATGATCAACACGAAACTGAGACTAAGTAATGGTAATGAAGGGCAGTTCGGAAACACAGGATGGCGTGTATGGTCCCGACTGAAGAAAGTGGACAAACGCGAACTTCATGAAAGGATGCATGCGAGAAGAACATGAAATGACTAATGACCGAGATGATTAAGGCGTCAGAATCATGACTGAGGGTGGGATAAAACAGAAAAGTGATATCTATCAACGGAGGTGAAAAGAAGGTGAGAACGATACATAAATGTACGAAAGGTGACGGACAGAACCATGGAGGGAAAATAACGTGAGAACAGTAAAGGACGGGATACGAAGGAAACGAAGAGAGGAGTGTGAGACCATGGATTAATGAACACTGGACAGCGTGAAGAGAGGAGTGTGAGACCAATGGATTAATGACCACTGGACAGCGTTGGAATTGTGCAGTGATTGCCAGAATAAAACAAAACACACAAAAAAGAAAAAAAGGAAAAGATGAACGTTTGCAGAGGAAGAAGAAGAGAAATAATGAATGGGAAACTGGATGAGAGAAGGGAGATAAGGGGGAGAACGTGGAATCATGGAGTACATGACAACTGGACATCGTCAGAGTAATCCAATGATGAATGGATTGAGAAGAGAACGACAGAATAACGAATGCTGGACGACATGAGAACAGCAGAACAAGAAAAGACGAATGGCAGACAACAGTGGGAATGGTGCACGACGAACGTGATGAAGAGGATGACGTCAAAATGATGAATGACAGACAACAGTGGGAATGGTGCATGACGAACGTGTTGAAGAGGATGACGCCAAAATGATGAATGACAGACAACAGTGGGAATGGTGCATGACCAACGTGATGAAGAGGATGACGTCAAAATGATGAATGACAGACAACAGTGGGGATGGTGCATGACCAACGTGATGAAGAAAATGACGTCAAAATGATGAATGACAGACAACAGTGGGAATGGTGCATGACCAACGTGATGAAGAGGATGACGTCAAAATGATGAATGACAGACAACAGTGGGGATGGTGCATGACGAACGTGATGAAGAGGATGACGTCAAAATGATGAATGACAGACAACAGTGGGGATGGTGCATGACGAACGTGATGAAGAGGATGACGTCAAAAGATGAATGACAGACAACAGTGGGGATGGTGCATGACGAACGTGATGAAGAGGATGACGTCAAAATGATGAATGACAGACAACAGTGGGGATGGTGGATGACGAACGTGATGAAGAGGATGACGCGAAAATGATGAATGTTGCATGGAGGGAACGTGAACATTATCAATCTTGGACTTGGGGCGGAAGTTGTGAATGAAGAATATCGGACAGGGAAAAAGTGAGAGGGGCAAAACGTGAGGATAATGAGTACTGGACAGGGGGAAATGTGAAAAAAGGAAAATGACCAGTCATGAATGTTGGATGGGGGAAAGGGAGAAAATAATGAACGCTGGACCGAGGCAAACGTGAGAATGATGAGTGTTGGATGGGGAAAACGTAAAAATGAGGCAGTTTGGAGTGGCGGAACACGTGAAAGTGATGAATGTTAGACGGGGGTAAATGTGAGAAGATGGAATGTTGGAGTAGGGAAATACGTGAAAATAATAAATGTAGGACTGGGGAAAACTTGAAAACGATGAATGTTGAGAGGGAAGGGGGGGGGGGGGGCGGTAATGTGAGAATGACAACTGTTGGAATTGGGGAAAATGTGAGAGGAATGACTATTGAACAGGGAGAAGGGGGAGTGAGCATGAACAATGCGGAACTGGGAGAAAACGTAAGAACGATGCAGGGAAAGGTAAGCCAGATGAATGATGGATGAGTGAAGAAGAGGAAAACGAAAATGAACAGATGTGAGGAAAAGTCAACGTGAAACTGATGAATGACGCTTTGGAGCTGGAAAGGTGTCAGATGATGACTGACGGATGGGAGGAGAATATCAGAATGATAAATAACGGGCGGGATAGGAAGGACAGAACTGGATGGAGTTGAATATGGTACGTCCATCCTACTGTACAATACTGACGAAAGACAAGTAAACGGGTGACAATGGAAATGCCTGTATCGCAAATTCGTAGCAATGCAAACGATCAGGTCAGCGGCGTATAAAAGGAACTGTTTGTACCCGAGATAAATGAAAAGGAGTTGGGCTTAGGGGGTGGGCAAGACTGCAGCACTCCAAAGGCTGAAAGTGTAGTGGGAAAAGACAAAGAGAATGGGGGTTATGAAAACATGAACAATGTATGACAGTGGGCATGGACAGTAATGGAAGGCCTCACAAACAAGAGGGGGGGGGGGGGGGGTCTGAAGTACCTCAGGCTCAAATCCATGAAATATGAACAGAAAACAACTGCAATGGGCAGCCAGAAACTGGACGGAGATGGAAAGTGGTGATGGTGTGTCCTACCCTTTCAGCATGCCCACAACATGTTTATACCATAAAGTGAAGGGTCTCCGGAAACATCAAGGACTGAACGTGTAAAGTAGGAAATGGAGAGAAACCTGATCGGAAAATTTCAAATATCCTGGTGTGAAAAGAATGCAAATGAGAAACACAGGAAAGGAAGTATAAAGAAAGAGTGAAAAAGCGTCGTGATGAACGGCAGAAAATCGCATGTGAGTGGGAACTGCGGCAAAAGTGGGATGTTTATGAAGAGTTACAAGCGTAATCTGTATAGACTGATATATACTGATATATTCTGAGTGGATCAGACGTAAACTGTGTCAGGGCCCTAAGCATTTATTAAACACTCCCAGTTAATATCGAGTCGCCAGACTGAGACTAAAAAAAAACACACTGATCAAAATAAAGAAAACGCCAAGATTTCTTTCATCAACGTGATTCAGCATCGGTGCCTCAGGAACCCCACCCCCACCCTTTCCCATCAAAACCATACCCACCCCATTAAATAGTAAGCTAAGGGTGAAACACGAGTAAGACGAGTTCACATACTCCAAGGACTCCATGTATTGAAGTTCTGATGGTACTGGTGTAGTGTTGCATAAACCCTCTACCATCACTCCCTCCCTTCCCATCCCCCATCCACTCCGACCGGCCTTCCTGTTGCAGTTAATGTGTCTGCCCGACCACCTTAGTAGAGTCGACCCTCAATCTGAATGTGACTTCACACCGAACCTGGCTCGGGTGCTACGTCTCTACACAGGATATACACTGCATCAGCTTTGATATCAGTTTTACGGTGTGCAAGAAATGTCAACTACAAAATATTGTTGGATGCCGAGAGCAGTATCACAAAGGAATTCCCAGCATTGAAAAACTGTGGACTGCTAAGGGCGGTATCACGAGCAGAGTGTTTCACGGAACGGCAACGAAATCACAGTGATCTCCACCTTGGTTACACTCGGAAAGAGTGAGGTGCGCAAAGCCTGGAGAACTCAGAAACAAAGCCTACCTCAACGACGTGCAGAACTTGGTCTCTGGAAAGGGAAAGAAAAACGTTCAGTGTTGACTACCTCCTGAAGGGACACGGTGAATCAGATGGCACTGCTATGGCAACCTGTCTGTTGACCTTTGGAACAGGGAGCTAAACGGAAGCTAAGCAAAAATGTCACGCAAGAAGTCAACGTACCAAATAGAACGTCGAACGGTGTGTGTGTGTGTGTGTGTGTGTGTGTGTGTGTGTGTGTGGTGCGTGCGTGTGTGTGTGTGTGTGTGTGTGTGTGTGCGTGTGCGTGTGTGTGTGTGTGCGCGCGCGCGTGCGTGCGTGCATGCGTGCGTGCGTGCTTGCGTTCGCGAGTGTGTGTGTGTGTGTGTGTGTGTGTGTGTGTGTGTGTTGTGTTTGTGTGTGTGTTTGTGTGTGTTTATGTGTATGTGTGTGTGTGGGGGGGGGGGGGGGGGGGGGGGGAGGAGGAGGAGGTGCGCGCGCACGTATCATAAATTTCAGTTTATGGGGAAAATCTCTTTAATAAACGGTAAACAACAGCTCCAGACCTCATCGGATTTTTGATGGCTGGATGCAAACCAAGGAAGGTCTTGTCAGGCCCGGCTCGTCCGGATATGTGGTGGCAAATATGGTGAAAACAACAAAGTCTCGGCATACCGGCTCCACAATCACCACGAGAAGAATGTTCTTGCTTTGAAGGGATACTTACTCAAAACTGAAAGCATTATGAGACACAAAACTGAAATGGCGGTACCGGAGACGGGTACGGACAATGTCTCAGTACAGCTCGGGCAGACCACAGAGAGCATTTCCAGGGCTGTAACATGTACAACAACAACAACAACAACA
>CM065732.1:69003448-69008448 GCA_033310375.1 Conus canariensis
ATTCATTCAATCATTCAGTCAGTCAATCTCTCTGTCTCTCTCTCTCTCTGCCCGTGCATGCGTGCGTGAGCGCGCGCGCGCGCGTGCTTTTGTGTTGTGTGTGTTGTGTGTGTGTGTGTGTGTCTGTCTATGCGCGCGCTCTCCAGTTTTTGTCTCGGCGTATTCGTGGTGTTGTGTGTGTGTGTGTGTGTGTGTGTGTGTGTGTGTGTGTGTGTGTGGTGTGTGTGGGCGCGTGTGTTTTGAGTGTGGTGTGCGTGTGGTGTGAGTATGCGTATGAGTGCGTGGGGTGTGTTTATGTGACAGAGGGGGAGAGAGAGAGAGAGAGAGAGAGGAGAGAGAGAGAGAGAGAGAGAGAGACAGAGAGAGAGAGACAGACAGACAGAGAGAGATAGAGAGAGAGAGAGAGAGAGAGAGAGAGAGTGTGTGTGTGTGTGTGTGTGTGTGTGTGTGTGTGTGTGTGTGTGTGTGTGTGTGTGAATTTGTTTGCGCGCGCGCGTGGGCGCGTGTGTGTGCATGCGTGTGCGTGTATGTATGTATGTATGTATGTGTGGTGTGTGTGTGTGTGTGTGTGTGTGTGTGTGTGCGCGCGCGTGGGTATGTGTGCATGCACGCGTGCATGCGTGTGTGTGAAATCGCTCACAAGCCACCTTTAAGATATTGAAGACTTTGAGAATCACAGCAGCCTCTCTGCTTTCTATGCCCTATAAATGCATGCGTGTGTGTGCATGATTGTATGTGCATGATTGTGTGTGCATGCGTGTGCATGCGTGTGCATGCGTGTGTGCGCATGTGTGCGTGTGTGCGTGCGTGCGTATATGCATGTGTGTGAAATCGCTCACCAGCCACCTTTGAGATACCTACGAGTTTGCGATTCCCAGCAGCCTCTCTGCGTCGATGCTATGCCCTATAAATGCAAATAGGGAAGGGGAAGCTGATCTTTTCCTCTCTTTTTGAGCTTAACCTGACGCTGGATATAAGTCTACGTTTTCTCCTATCAGTTCCTGACTGACGTTAATCTGAGGAACGTGTGTGGTCAGTGTGTTCGTGTTCGTGTGAGCGTCTGTTTATTCACTGATTGTATGCGAGCTGAATGATATCGTTAAGCGGCATCTCACATGCTTGGTTGGTTGTCATTAATCTCCTGACCTCTCCTCTAAGTGAACTCGTTGACTGCATTACAATTTACAATGATAACACTAACCAAATTTCCCTTACCTACATCTACTTTTATTGATAAGCGTGCAGACAGATGTCAGAACTCTCAACACGTTATTTCAAATGTCACATCATACTAACTATACGCAGGTTTGTCAGAGCATAGTCACCATTCCATTCCACTAAACTCGTTTAAAATTTCATTTAACATGAATCACGTTGAAGCTTGTGAGAATACAGAACACACACACAAACCCACACAAACGCGCGCGCGCACACACCACACACACACACACACACGCACGCACGCACGCACGCACGCACGCACGCACGCACGCACGCTCTCTCTCTCTCTCTCTCTCTCCTCTCTCTCTCTCTCTCTCTCTCTCTCAACAGTCAAAGACGTAAACTAACTAGAAGGGTAATGGTAAGGGTCAGAACGCTTCTTCTGAGAAACAATTTTCGGAAAGCTGTAAAATTTAGAGGTCAGGTCTGCTTAGCCAACAGAGAAAGGGAGCCGGTTACAGATGGAGGGACCCCAGGATGAAAGAAAAACGTTGGCCGAAGGATTTAGGCCTAAAGAAAGGAAGTCTGTACGTGTGGATGTCAGAAAGAAGAACGTTGGCCGAAAGGTTTGGGCCTCAGAAAGAAGAACGTTGGCCGAATGGTTTGGGCCTTAACGAAGGCAGTCTGTACATGTGGATGTCAGCAGCAGAACGAAGATGAAGAGCTGTGGACAGACTGAGGGGTTCAGTGACCACTGGAGCCTGGTCTTCAAGTGACTTAAACAGTAGAAGAGACAGACTGGAATATAATCTTTCGTTCAGCATGTGGCCGGTGAAGGGGAAGAACAGAGACAGGTGCAGCACAAGCATGGTAAGAGGATCCGAAAACACGTCGCACAGCAGTGTTCTGGATTTTACTGAGGCTAGATCTTCAGGGCCAGAAAGGATTTTCCGTGATCTGGTGTTCAATGGACAAAAGAAAGCATGAAAGTGGAGACAGCTCCTTCATTAACTTAGAAACGGAAGGAACTGATTCTTCACAGCTCGGCGTGGAAGGTGCGACCAATGCAAGGGAAGACAATTGTTGGAGAGTTTCGTTAACGAAGCCACCTTGATTGCACACCTTTGAAACAACCTAATGTTTGGCCTGTCTTGTTTTGCTTACACGCAAAGTAAGGACCAGGTCTAAGAAAAAAAAGAGGAAAGAGAGCAAGAAAGAAAGAACGATAAAAAGAAAGACAGAGAGGGGGAGGGGAAGGGACATTTCTAAAACCGAAGCTGGAGGCAGAAAGAACAAGGGTTGTAACCGTCATACGGTGCAGCTATGTAGCGGAACAAGCAGCTAACAAAGAGGATCGTTTCACACCAGCTTTTCAAGTCTATGATCATTTCCAAGTGTGATAAATACACGCATCTTATATGCCCTTCAGTATCCCATCCTATATCGCAAATTCAAATGAGAAGAGAACAAGTACATGGTCTAACATATGTTTTAGTGCAAAAGGAGGGCCGGGGGTGGGAGTGGGGTGTGGAGTGGGAACAAACCAAAGATAGATTAAAAAAAAAAAAAAATTCGCGGGAAGGCAAACAAGATACAACTTGTATAAGAAAAAAAACCCTGAGCGTGCATGAACTGTCTACGACATGATCGCAGATCGGCAGGAAAGAGACATTGAGAAGCCCTGCTTTCCATCCCCTCGTGCTCCCAGCTGACTGCCAAGTCTTACCATGAAAGAGTTTTCACATCAAAATATTTCTTCATTTTCCGTATACAGTAACTTTCACGACTTACGATCCTAATGATCTCAATGAGCGATAATTCAATTAAACACATCAACCGATAAAGAAAAAACAAAGAAGCAAAGAATATGGAAAGCAGACTGGAAAAAAAAACAACCAAAGCCGCTGTCCAAATCACCCAAAACAAATGGAGAGAAAAAAGCAATCGTCAGGCCAGTGTTGAAACTCATTGACATTTGTCAAGATCTAATGGCTGACGCACTCAGCATGGCTTAGTTTTATATGTCCTAAAACGTCAATCGTCCACCTTGTGTTACATGCATTGGCTTGCATGACTACACATACCTATGCCATTGTGGTTTTTATGACTAAATGCACGTATGCCATGGTGGTGGTGGTTGGGGAGGGGGGGGGAGCTCTGTGTGTGTGTGTGTGTGTGTGTGTGTGTGTGTGTGTGTGTGTGTGTGTGTTGTGATGACAAAGACTTTCTGTCCTCTGCGTGGTGACAGCTCTGAAATGGCCCCAGGTGGTCGGCTGAACTACACAAAAAGTTACCGTCTGAATCACGATTACAGACAGCTGATCTGGAATTCATTTCCTAAGGTGTTCCAAGATTCTTCGCTGACAGGGAAAACAGATGCCACATTCTGGTTGCCTATAACATCAGAGAGGACATGTTGCTGGTGCCAGGTGTGCAAAGATATTCTAAACCCTAGAGAGTAGCATAACGCGAGACGTGCACCGGGTTTCCTAACTTCACGGCGAAAGTAGTATAATGTCAGGCGTGCACCTAGCATCCTACACCTTATTGCGAAAACAGCAATGTCAGGCGTGCACCTAGCATCCTACACCTTATTGCGAAAATAGCAATGTCAGGCGTGCACCTAGCATCCTGCACCTTATTGCGAAAATAGCAATGTCAGGCGTGCACCTAGCATCCTACACCTTACTGCGAAAATAGCAATGTCAGGCGTGCACCTAGCATCCTACACCTTACTGCGACAATAGCAATGTCAGGCGTGCACCTAGCATCCTACACCTTACTGCGAAAATAGCAATGTCAGGCGTGCACCTAGCATCCTACACCTTACTGCGAAAATAGCAATGTCAGGCGTGCACCTAGCATCCTACACCTTAATGCGAAAATAGCAATGTCAGGCGTGCACCTAGCATCCTACACCTTACTGCGAAAATAGCAATGTCGGGCGTGCACCTAGCATCCTACACCTTACTGCGAAAATAGCAATGTCAGGCGTGCCTTGGGTATTCAACACCTTACCGGTATACCGAGAAAGGTTAACGGTGCCAAGCGTGGACTGGGTATCCTACACCTTACGGCGAAAGTAACATGGTGCCACATGCGCACGAACATCCTACACATCGCGGATTAAGTGGCATGTTGCAAGAACATCCTACACATCACGGATTAAGTGGCATGTTGCAAGGAGTTCACGGATATCCTACATCTTACGGCTAAAGTATCGTGGATGCCAGCTCACACACTTCACGGAGAAAGAAAGACAATGCCAGGCTTCCCTGGATAGCCTACCCTTCAAGGAAAAAGTAACATGGTGCCAAATGTGAACAGATGTCCGACACAAAAACTAATAAGGTGCAAAATATGAACAGATATCCTATACCAAAAGTAACAGTGGGCCAAATATGAACCGATATCCTATACCAAAAGTAACAGTGGGCCAGATATGATCAGATATTTTACCCCAAAAGTAACAGTGGGCCAGATATGAACGGATATCCTACACCAAAAGTAACAGTGGGCCAGATATGAACGGATATCCTACACCAAAAGTAATAGTGGGCCAGATATTATCGGATACCCTACACCAAAAGTAACAGTGGGCCAAATATGAACGGATATCCTACACCAAAAGTAATAGTGGGCCAGATATGATCGGATATCCTACACCAAAAGTAACAGTGGGCCAAATATGAACGGATATCCTACACCAAAACTAACAGTGGGCCAGATATGATCAGATATTCTACACCGAAAGTAACAGTGGGCCAGATATGATCGGATATCCTACACCAAAAGTAACACTGGGCCAGATATGATCGGATATCCTACACCAAAAATAA
>CM065732.1:69013448-69015948 GCA_033310375.1 Conus canariensis
CTGAACATTCATTTCCACAAACAATTAAAAGTGCGCGCACACGCACACACAACACACACACACACACACACACACACCACACACACACACATACGCACGGCTCACACACACACACACACACACACACACACACACACACACACACACACACACACGCACGCACACACACACACATACATACACACTCGCACACGCATGCACGCACGCACGCGCGTGCGCGCGCCTCTGCTCGCGCTTACGCGCATACACATGCACATATGTTCATGTATGAGCACTGTGAGGTTCACGCGTGGGCATATACATGCACACGTACGCACATACACGTCCACACACACACACACAACACACACACACACACACAACACACACACACACACATACACACACACACGGTGGGGCGATGCACGAGAGAGAGAGAGAGAGAGAGAGAGAGAGAAGAGAGAGAGAGAGAGAGAGGCGGTGGGGGGGTGTCAGGGTGTGATGCTGTGTGTGTGTGTGGGGGGGGGGGTGGGGGGGGTTGGTGTTGGTGTGTTGTTGGTTGTGCAGTGGTAATAGTTGTTAGTTGTGTTGTTTTTTCGTGTTTGTATTGGACCTATGTTGTTTGGGCTCGTTTTGAATGTTGTGTGTGTTTTTGAGTCTGTGCAAGGCAAACGACGAAGTTCCATCAGTTGTATCCCTTGCCCATCTTGTCAGAGTTTAATGTGCATCATTTTTATGCTGTCATGTTTCACAGATCATCTGAAGTTGATCAGCTTGTGGTTTCCTATTCCTGACGCCTGTTTCCAGGCGTTTGATGTTGTCGCTGTGGTTTTATGTGGCTGTTGTCAGGACGTCATCTGTGTGGTTGGGTTTCCATTGTGCTGAGCTGTTGTGGTTTGTGTTGCTCAGTTGTCCTCTTCTGGTCTGTTGTTCACAGGGAGAACGTCTTCTGAAATTTTGCCACTCACTTGTGGTTTCCTCATTGCCCTGAGTCCTGTGTCACAGGGAAACGTCATCTGAATGTTGCCACTCAGCTTGTGGTTTCCCTCATTGCCTGAGTCCTGTTGTCACAGGAACACGAATCCACTCACTGTGCCCATGCCCATCTGTGTCACAAAACGCACTGAATGTGCCACTCAGCTTGTGGTTTCCCTCATTGCCCTGAGTCTGTTGTCACAGGGAACGTCATGATGTTGCATGCTGTGGTTCCTCTGCCCTGAGTCTGTGCAAAATCACTGTTCCATATTGTGGTTTCCTCATTGCCTGAGTCTGTTGTCACAGGGGAAACGTCATCGAAGTTGCATCAGTTGCCCCACCCAGCCTTGTCACAGGAAACGCATCAATTCACTCACGCCCTCATTGCCCTGAGTCTGTTGTCACAGGGAAACGTCATCTGAATGTTGCCACTCAGCTTGTGGTTTCCCATGCCGAGTCTGTTAAGGGAAACCACTGAAGTGCCATCAGCTTTGGTTTCTCTTGCTGATCTGTTGTACAGGGAAACGTCATCGAATGTTGCCACTCAGCTTGGTTCCCTCATTGCCCTGAGTCTGTTGTCACAGGAACGTATCTGATGTTGCCACTCAGCTTGTGGTTTCCTCATTGCCTGATCCTGTTGTCAAGGGAAACGTCATTGAATGTTGCCATCGCTTGTGGTTTCCCTCATTGCCCTGAGTCCTGTTGTCACAGGGAAACGTCATCTGAATGTTGCCACTCAGTTGTGGTTTCCTCATGCCTGAGTCTGTTGTCACAGGGAAACGTCATCTGAATGTTGCCACTCAGCTTGTGGTTTCCCTCATTGCCTGAGTCCTGTTGTCACAGGGAAACGTCATCTGAATGTTGCCACTGTCTAGCTGTTTGGTTTGCCCTCATTGCCTGAGTCCTGTTGTCACAGGGAAACGTCATCTGAATGTTGCACTCAGCTGTGTTTTTGCTCGTTGGTTGTGCCACCTGTTGTCAGGCACTGACTCTGCTCAGCCTGCGTTGTCACAGGGAAACGTCATCTGAATGTTGCCACTCAGCTTGTGGTTTCCCTCATTGCCTGAGTCTGTTGTCACAGGGAAACTCACTGATTCCACTCTGATGCCGAGTCATGTTGTCACAGGGAAACGTCATCTGAATTTGCATCAGCTTGTGGTTTCCCTCATTGCCCTGAGTCCTGTTGTCACAGGGAAACGTCATCTGAATGTTGCCACTCAGCTTGTGGTTTCCCTCATTGCCCTGAGTCATGTTGTCACAGGGAAACGTCATCTGAATGTTGCCACTCAGCTTGTGGTTTCCCTCATTGCCCTGAGTCCTGTTGTCACAGGGAAACGTCATCTGAATGTTGCCACTCAGCTTGTGGTTTCCCTCATTGCCCTGAGTCCTGTTGTCACAGGGAAACGTCATCTGAATGTTGCCACTCAGCTTGTGGTTTCCCTCATTGCCCTGAGTCCTGTTGTCACAGGGAAACGTCATCTGAATGTTGCCACTCAGCTTGTGGTTTCCCTCATTGCCCTGAGTCCTGTTGTCACAGGGAAACGTC
>CM065732.1:69020948-69025948 GCA_033310375.1 Conus canariensis
GAGAGAGAGAGAGAGAGAGAATACAAAAAAATGTCTAGATAGCAAACGAATTGCATAGCGTTTGCTTCTTCTTGTTGTTCTTGTTCTTGTTGTTGGTGTTCTTCTTCTTCTTCCGTACGTGTTCGCTTTTTTGTTTGTATGCTTTTTGTGTGTGTGTTTTTTTTACTGCGCATTCTATCAATGTTTGGATTATCTGTCTGCTTGCTCGGACTGTCTGCTTGTTTAAAGTAATAGCAATGAGTGCGACTGTATTCATCATCATCGCAGTGGTCCCTCAGTCTCAAGGCTGTCTGTGCAGTCATCAGTGCGCCCAGGACTGGCTCTGTAGACATGGTTTGCAGAGTCACCAACAAACAGGACCCTGGAGGTCTGCTGTTGACGCAGTATAGTGGTCTCTGCATGGTGGCCACGTCTCTCGTCTCTCTCTCTTCTCTCTCTTCTCTCTCTCTCTCTCTCTCTCTCTCTCTTCTCTCTCTCTGCCCGGACTTGGAGGCGACGCGTCTCTTCAGAGGTCTTTGGCGCTTTTCTTGTGACAGCACGCCAGTGTGTTCTGTCTGTAGCTGTCACCACAAGATCAGCAGGGCAGACATCACACCACTGGAGACTGTCTTTCAGCCTAGCTTTACAGCGTTTGCGTGGCCTGTCTGTCTTTCTGTAACCCTGGCATAGCTGTCCAAACATCAGCTGCTTCGGAATCCAGTGGTCGTTAATCCTTATAAACGCGGCAAGACCCGTGGAACTGTGACCTGGGGATCATCACCTCGACAGAAATGGACTTTGTCCTGTCCACAACTTCAGAGCTGGTCACTTTATCTTGCTGTTGGGTTCAAAGGATGGACTGCACAGCCCATTGATGGAGACCTCCAGCAGTTCCGTGAGTCATCTGTGGACCAGTCATGTTGTGCGGCTGTACAGAACTGGCCGGAGAAGAACAGCATTACTGATGTGGAATGAAAACGGTCTCATTTTGATTCTGTCCACACTGTCGTGTTTAGGACAGGCGGTTCCCAGGTGCACGCAAAGCTGAAAGTGAAGGCAGAAATCTGCATATCGGACTTTATTACTCTGGCACCAGTCATCGTCAGGCTGAAAGAAAGAAGGTTTCAAAGTGAGGTGACAGCAGGCGGAAACTGAAACCAACTGAATCCTAAAGTTACCTTTCCGCCGAACGAAAGAGACAAAGTACAAGACAAAACACAACGCGTTTGGACCTGTTTGGTCTTCTTCAGACAAGACAAACACCATTCAAGACAATGAAAACGAAGAACGAACAATGACCAATCTCCTCAAATTGAGCTCAAAACGGACGTGGAATGAATGCGAGCTCAATGTGATTCTGTCCATACCGTCATGCTTAGAACACGCGATCTCCAGAGGCACGCCAAGCTGAGAGATGACACATAAATCAGCATGTCGGACTTCATTCTGGCATCTTGTGATCGTGGCACCGGAAGAGAGAAGAGGAACAGATACAAAGCTATATGTGATATCGTGACACGCTTCATGTCCAGTGTTTCTGTTACAGTCGGCTTTCCTGGCAGTGAATTAACGGCTTCTTTTGTTTCTTTGCTTTGTTTGGCCGGTGAGACAAATGATCGCCATGCCTGCTACGGAAGAAGCCTCTGACATTTTGTGAGAAGCTGGATAATTGAACTGAAAAATGTGAGGAATATGTAAATCAGACATCGCGTGCTTGCATGTCAAAAGTCACACCACACACACACACACACACACACACACACACACACACACACACACACACACACACACACAACACGCACGCACGCACGCACACACACACACACACACACACACACACACACACAAGCACGCACAGAGAGAGAGAGAGAGAGAGAGAGAGAGGGAGGGAGGGAGGGAGGGAGGGAGGGAAGGAAGGAAGGAGCTGTGAACTCTCAAACTATTACCAACTTTCTTGAACAGTTGCCTTGGCATTGGAGGCAGAGTGAAACTCCGGAGTGGTCAGTTAAAGCGTTGTGGTCCTGGAGGTCAAATGAGTTATTTCAGAGTGGTCAGTTAAAGCGTTGTGGTCCTGGAGGTCAAATGAGTTATTTCAGTTCAGAATGGTCAGTTAAAGCGTTGTGGTCCTGGAGGTCAAATGGCTTATTTCAGTTCAGAATGGTCAGTTAAAGCGTTGTGGTCCTGGAGGTCAAAATGAGTTATTTCATTTCAGAGTGGTCAGTTAAAGCGTTGTGGTCCTGGAGGTCAAATGAGTTATTTCATTTCAGAGTGGTCAGTTAAAGCGTTGTGGTCCTGGAGGTCAAATGGCTTATTTCATTTCAGAGTGGTAAGTTAAAGCGTTGTGGTCCTGGAGGTCAAATGAGTTATTTCAGAGTGGTCAGTTAAAGCGTTGTGGTCCTGGAGGTCAAATGAGTTATTTCATTTCAGAGTGGTCAGTTAAAGCGTTGTGGTCCTGGAGGTCAAATGAGTTATTTCAGAGTGGTCAGTTAAAGCGTTGTGGTCCTGGAGGTCAAATGGCTTATTTCATTTCAGAGTGGTCAATTAAAGCGTTGTGGTCCTGGAGGTCAAATGGCTTATTTCATTTCAGAGTGGTCAATTAAAGCGTTGTGGTCCTGGAGGTCAAATGAGTTATTTCAGAGTGGTCAGTTAAAGCGTTGTGGTCCTGGAGGTCAAATGGCTTATTTCAGTTCAGAATGGTCAGTTAAAGCGTTGTGATCCTGGAGGTCAAATGAGTTATTTCATTTCAGAGTGGTCAATTAAAGCGTTGTGGTCCTGGAGGTCAAATGAGTTATTTCAGAGTGGTCAGTTAAAGCGTTGTGGTCCTGGAGGTCAAATGAGTTATTTCATTTCAGAGTGGTCAGTTAAAGCGTTGTGGTCCTGGAGGTCAAATGAGTTATTTCAGAGTGGTCAGTTAAAGCGTTGTGGTCCTGGAGGTCAAATGGCTTATTTCATTTCAGAGTGGTCAATTAAAGCGTTGTGGTCCTGGAGGTCAAATGAGTCATTTCAGAGTGGTCAATTAAAGCGTTGTGGTCCTGGAGGTCAAATGAGTCATTTCAGAGTGGTCAATTAAAGCGTTGTGGTCCTGGAGGTCAAATGAGTTATTTCATTTCAGAGTGGTCAATTAAAGCGTTGTGGTCCTGGAGGTCAAATGAGTTATTTCATTTCAGAGTGGTCAGTTAAAGCGTTGTGGTCCTGGAGGTCAAATGAGTTATTTCAGAGTGGTCAGTTAAAGCGTTGTGGTCCTGGAGGTCAAATGAGTTATTTCATTTCAGAGTGGTCAGTTAAAGCGTTGTGGTCCTGGAGGTCAAATGAGTTATTTCAGAGTGGTCAGTTAAAGCGTTGTGGTCCTGGAGGTCAAATGGCTTATTTCATTTCAGAGTGGTCAATTAAAGCGTTGTGGTCCTGGAGGTCAAATGAGTCATTTCAGAGTGGTCAATTAAAGCGTTGTGGTCCTGGAGGTCAAATGAGTCATTTCAGAGTGGTCAATTAAAGCGTTGTGGTCCTGGAGGTCAAATGAGTTATTTCATTTCAGAGTGGTCAATTAAAGCGTTGTGGTCCTGGAGGTCAAATGAGTTATTTCATTTCAGAGTGGTCAGTTAAAGCGTTGTGGTCCTGGAGGTCAAATGGCGTATTTCAGTTCAGAGTGGTCAATTAAAGCGTTGTGGTCCTGGAGGTCAAATGGCTTATTTCATTTCAGAGTGGTCAATTAAAGCGTTGTGGTCCTGGAGGTCAAATGAGTTATTTCATTTCAGAGTGGTCAATTAAAGCGTTGTGGTCCTGGAGGTCAAATGGCTTATTTCATTTCAGGGACAGATGTAGCACTGACCTCTTTTGAGGACACACTGTCCCAAGGAACTCTCTCTGTCTGTCTGTCTGTCTGTCTGTCTGTCTGTCTGTCTGTCTGTCTCTCTCTCTCTTTCTCTGTGTGTCTCTGTCTCTCTCTGTCTCTCTGTCTCTCTGTCTCTGTCTCTGTCTCTCTCTCTCTCTCTCTCTCTCTCTCTCTTTCTGTCTGTCTGTCTGTCTGTCTGTCTCTCTCTCTCTCTCTCTCTCTCTTCTCTCTCTCTGTCTCTCTCTGTCTCTGTCTCTGTCTATAAAGAGTATGTATTGTGAGGTAAAGGCAAAAATACGATCAGGCGCAAAATTATCGGAATTCATCAAGTGTACAAGTGGGGTTAAACAAGGAGATGTCTGTGGTCCGATTTTATTTTCCTTATTTATTAATGAGTTAGCCTTAGAAATAATTGAAAATGGCCGTCATGGAGTAACTTTTGATCTTTTAGAATTGTTTGTGCTGCTTTTTGCCGATGATATTATTTTAATTTCAGTATCAGTGGTTGGTCTCCAGAGACAACTAAATAATTTGTATTCTGCAGCAGGTAGACTAAAACTAAATGTTAATATGAATAAGACCAATATTGTTGTATTTCGTAAAGGAGGATATTTAGCCCGCACTGAAAAATGGACCTATGGAGGTGAGAGAATACATGTGATTAATGCTTACAAATACCTTGGTATTTATTTTACAACGAAACTTAGTTTTGGTTTTGCTTGTCAAGATATAGTCAATAGAGCCAAGAAGGCGGTCAATAGTATTTTTCATATTTTGTACAAGTTAGAGTGTAACTCGTTCAGTGTTTTTACAAAATTGTTTGATTCACAGGTACAGCCAATTTTACAATATGGTGCAGAAGTATGGGCTTTTGACAAAGGTGCCTTAATTGAAAAAGTTCACCTGTATGCGCTGAAGCGCTTTTTGAATGTAGACAGTAGAACGCCCAATGATCTGGTTTATGGTGAACTTGGACGATATCCAATTTATTTAAATTCCTATTTGAAATGTATAAAATATTGGCTCAAGTTAACAAGAATGAATAACAATAGGATACCCTTTAAAGGTTACAGGGTACTGTTGAGTTTAGATGATAACGGTAAAAGAACATGGGCTTCCCATGTTCGACTGTGTTTGAATTCATATGGATATGGTTTTGTTTGGGATAACCAAGGTGTAGAAAATATATCAG
>CM065732.1:69038448-69043448 GCA_033310375.1 Conus canariensis
CCAAATCTTTGGACTTTAGTAACCTAACCATCGCAGTGGATGAATCATATGGCTTTCTAGTCAGACTTGTAAACCCACTAACTAGATATTTAAATCCCCCAATAAAGAGTGATAGAGTGCCATCAGCATGGTCAACTCATCCCATGGCCTTTTACCAGAATCAGTTAAATTTTGCAGTTTACTGCTCAACCACTGGCTGCGGTGTTTCATATACAAACCATTTAAACCACCCCAACCTCTTAGTAAGGTCAGTATATAACTTTCATGTTTATTACCAGTATAGACGCATACTAACTGAACTACAAGTACGCCTCCCCAATGACAACGCGTTTAATCCATTTCTCAGCCCAATGGACAATAATGCATATGAAAGAATCTGCAACGAATTTAACATTAACCCTTCAAATAACTTTAGACAAAAGTTAGACCGCAATCACGGGTTGGGCACATTGTATTTGTGGGGGTCAGCGTAGAGAATATAATTTTGACTACTGGCCCGGCCACACCTCTTTTAAGCCAAACTCCCAAGTTAGATTGGGGGCCATAGAACAAAAACACCCCAATGCTTGGGCAACATTTATCTTAGATGAAAGTGAAGGCCTAACAATGCCAGGAGTGCAAAGACTTAATGACTCCATACGCACGTACGTTTGGTGTCTATTAGGAGCGCAAGCACAGACCAAGTCTAGCATAGTGGATCAATCTACAGGCTTTGATGCCAGAAAACAATTTCTAGCCAATTTAGAAGATGCTATTAACTCTGCTGTTGATTTGCCTTCCAGCATACAAAGGTACCAAAACGTTCTTTCACATGCTAGGTCAAAGGTTGACTTTGTTGTGGGTCATGGATTATACATGCTGCCTTCTGACCTCAGACTGCAGATTGGCATGATACAGAATTATAATAATGAAATCCTCATAGCCGGAGACGATCAAAACTTAGGACACAATCAAGGCTTAAACACAAGGCCCGCACCAGCCATTTTTAAAAAAGTATCTAGCCCAGAACCTGCAGAAAGCGACCCCCCCACCAGTTATAAGCAGCCCACAGCCAGAAAGCAGTCCACCGCCTGTTGATGTACCTCACCCCGACAGACACACTAGCGAAAAGACGGCCCTTGTTGTGTTTTTAACTTTTACTGGATTAGCCATACTTCATTTCACTAAAAATTAAACCGGCAGCCAGCACTCCTAACGTCCACAGATGGTCGGCCATATAACCAGCCACTTTGCCTATAGTAGACAAAACCCAACTAACAACACTGCCTATTATGCCAGGCAGAGCATCAAGCGCCTTGACAGCTAACTTTAATAAGTTTGCTAGATGGTGCAGTTGTTTTCTAATCCAACTTTTACCGGGCTGAGGCGTTGGAGGTGCTACTGACCCTGTTGGCGCACTGCCAGTTAATGCATAAACCAGTGTAGAGATAGCAAACCCAACGGCTGTTAATATACTAACTATTGTAATCCCCTGCTCTCTGAACAGAATCCTTATTCTTTCTGCTAACGTAGTATTTTCATGAAGGATTCTGTTTATAGTTTCTCTGATTCTGCTTGTTTGGTATGCTATTTTTTCTCTGTTAGTAGACAGCACTTCTAACCTGGCTGCCCTTTCTAGCATTAAATCCTGTATTTCCTGTTGTATTCTAGCCTTTTCTTCTAACCCTAAATTGTTATCATCTGCATTAGCCAGTCTAGTTTTTACTTCTATCTCTCTCTCTATCTCACCAAGCTTTGCTAAATTGTTTGTTAGTTCGCCCTTTATTGTCTGTAGAGCTGCATTAAGACCCCTGATTTCACGCATAGGCAATGGAGGATCGTCAATTGTTTTTTAAAGCCGTTTCTTCATTTAAACTCGTCTCAATTTCTGCTATTAGATCATCTGCTGTTCGATTTAATTCTTGAAGAGGTATGTTTTGTATTTCAGATTGTGTTGGCAACCTTTGCTCCGCGTTCTGTAAAGCACTAACAGCCTTAGACCTTAGAGCAGACTTCCTTGGATCTGCAATATTTAATCGCCTTCTGATCCGAATAGGAATCTCTCCAAGTGAGCCCGGAGTTAAAAACTCGGAGGGGTCCCGGCTATCAGTAACTTGTTTACGCATTTGTTTATTGCCGTTCATATATTTTATAAACAAATGACCTTCCTCGTCTCCGCCCCCTTTTCCCATCTCAAAATCGTTAGGATCGATCGCGTCTGGCAGCTCCCGTCCTATACTTTTATAGAATGATTCAATTCGTCGTTGCAATAGTTCTTGACGGGCTTTAGGGAGTGAAGAGCCTACTCCTAAAAGTTCTTGACGGGCTCTAAGGAGTACAGAGCCCGCTCCTACATCTTGAAGCCGTCTAGGGAGTAAAGAACTCGCTTCTTCAAGTTCATCTTCTAATGAAGGGCCTAGTTCTGTTTCATCTTCTTCTTCTTCAATAGGACTAATCACGTCAACATCTTCATCAGCCATATTTATATATTTATTATTTTTTGTTTTATAAAAAATGAACCCATACGGCTGCGACCTCGATCCATTCAGAAAGCGAAGGAGCCCCATGGCATAAAAGGCATAAGACAGACTGTGCGCGTTGTAAATAAATCCATCAACAATTGAGCCCAATGAAATGTTAACAGTAAGATTTAGTGACCTTGGGCCTGACGATGTTATAATGCCAGGCACTGCCAGGCTGTCATTCAAAATAGATATTGAGTCGGCGGATCCTAATGCTACTGTCGTTGCTAACCTGGGCAGGGCCATCATTAAAAATATGGTAATTAAACTGGAAGGTAGAGAAGTCTTCTCACTGAGTAGCGCAGACATTTTTAATCTCTCTTCTGATCTGTGGCTGCCTAGAACAGAAAGGAAAGACAAAATCTTTCAGGGGAAACCAGAGCCCAAACGGTCTTAAGCACAGGCTTAATGCTGTGGATGCAAAGGAAGACGAGGGAGACCAGGCAATAGCGCGAGCATTTAAGAACAGATTTTGCATCCCTCTAGATTTTGAACTGTTAAAAACCCATCAGCCATATTACCAAGGCGCACTAAGAGACAAACTTACTTATGAACTGACATTCAATGACAGCGGGTCTGTTATTCTATCAGATGACCCTCAAGCCAGATACACTGTCAGTAACATCTCTCTTAATTTTGACGTTGTTACTAACCCTGAACTGGCTAGAATAATCTTAAAATCAGTATAAAAGTAGGGCGGTTGTTTACTTTGAAAGAGTTTTACACCACAGTCTAGCGATTAAAAACGAGCAAGACACCGTCTGGGAAATAGCTATAAGCAATTCTTTAAGGTCCCCAAATGGGGTTTCTCTTGCTATTTACTGAACCCTCAGCTCCTTTTCAGAGAAAATCTGAGGTGTTTTACAACCCAAAAATTGAGCAGTTGTCTTGCACAGTGGATGGCAAGCCTTTTCAGCTGTATTCGGCCGGACTTTTGCCCGACCAACACTTTGATGAAATAAGAAAATTGTTTGCTGGAGGCAGACAGACAAGCCCCACGGCCGATCATGTGTGTAAAAAACTTCACCTTCACGATGTAAGACTTGAAGATTATCTAACAGACAAATATGGACTATGGCTGGATTTTAGATCCACGTATGACAACAGACTGCACGGGAGCGGAAGAAGGGTAGGGTCAGATGGCATACTCATACAGATTAATAAGGAAGAGGAGGAGAATGGCCAGATACAAAATGCACGTTTTTGTGGTTTATGACGCCCAGCTGAACATTGAAGAAAATAGACTGAAAGAAATAGCCTATTAAAACAGATGGATAGTTTGAACTTTTTGCCCAAAGACCCGCACTGTTCGCTTATTTGTGGGATTACTGGGTGTGGGAAAACGTTCTTCGTGCTTGATTTGTTACAAACAATCTACAGATTTCATTACGAGTACATTGTTATATTCTGCACAACCATTAAGCACAACAAGTCTTACAAAGAAAGGCAGTTTGTTTGGACAGACGAGAATATATTTTTAGTTGATCCTACTGACAAGCTAAGCGACTGTTTAGAACATTACTATAGGCTATTTGAGGGAACTGAAACGCTGTTTCCAAAAAAATTTTTTTTTTTAAAAATTTTCCCCTTTTTAAAGGGGGGGGTTTTTGGGGTTTTAATTAAAAAATTGGGCCCTTTTAAAAAAAAAAGGGACCAAAAAAATTTTTAAAAAAAAATTTTAAAAACCCCCCCGTTAAAATTTTTTTTTAAAAAATTTTTCCCCGGTTTTTTTTTTTTTTTTTTAAAAGGGAAAAAAAATTTTTTTAAAAAAAACCCCCGGGCCCCCTTTTTTAAACCCCCAAAAAAGGGGGAAAAAAAAAAAAAAAAAAAATTAAAACCCCCCCCCCAAAATTTTTGGGTTTTTTTTGGGAAAAATTTTTTAAAAAAAAAGAAAAAAAAACCCCAAAAAACCCCCCTTAAAAAAAAAGGGGGGGGGGGTTTTGGAAAAGGGCCCCCTTTTTTTAAAAAAAAAAATTTTTTTTGGGTTTTTTTTTTAATTTTTTTTTAAAAAAAAGGGTTTTCTTTTAAAAAATTAAAAAAAAAAATTTTTTTTTTAAACCCCCCTTTTTTTCCCCCAAAAAATTTTTTTTAAAAAAAAAAAACCCCGGGGGGGTTTTTTAAAATTTTTAAAAAAAAAATTTTTAAAAGGGGTTTTTCCCCCTTTTTTTTAAAAAAAAATTTTCCCCAAAAAAGGGGGGGGCCCTTTTTTTTTTTTTTGGGGGGGGGAAAAAAATTTTGGGGGAATTTTTTTTTTGGGGGGGCCCCCCCCAAAAAAAAAACCCCCCGGGGGGGGGCCCCCAAAAAAAAACCCCACCCAAGGGGGAAACCCCCCCCCCAAAAAAAAAGGGGGCCCCCCCCCCCCCCCCAAAAAAAAAAAAAAGGGGGGAAAAAGGGGGGAAACCCCCCCAAACCCAAAAAAAAACGGAAAAAGGGGGGCCCCCAAAAAACCCCCCCCCAAAAAAAAAAAAAAAAACCCCCCCCAAAACCAAAAAAAAAAAA
>CM065732.1:69048448-69050948 GCA_033310375.1 Conus canariensis
CTTTTTTAAGTTGATGAACAACAGCTGTTTTGGCAAGACGATGGAGAACGTACACAATCGTAAAGATGTAAGATTAGTTACAAAAGAAAAACAAGCAATAAAGCTGGTCTCTAAACCTAACTACCAAGACTTTAGACGGTTTAGCGATAGCCTGGTTGGCGTTATGATGAAGAAACAGAATGTGAAGTTGGACAAGCCGGTGTTTATCGGGTTTTGCCGTGCTAGAGCTGTCAAAGTTATTAATGCTAGAATTTCTATACGACTACTTTAAGCCGCTGTACCCAGAATCAAATGTCGTTTACACAGACACTGATAGTTTTATTCTGGACATCCCAACTGAAGACTTCTATAAGGACTTAGAGGCGGAGGTAGCCAAAGGAGCTGATGGATGGTACGACACATGTGACTACCCAAAAGACAGCCCTTTACATTCAACTGTGATCAAGAAAGTGATTGGAAAGATGAAGGATGAACTTAATGGGACAATTATACTAGAATATGTTGGCTTACGGGCAAAGATGTATAGCGTTGCTACCCAGACTTCTGTAATGAAGAAAGCTAAGGGCATAGGTAAAGAAGTTGTCAAAAAAAAAAAAAAGTCACGACGACTACAAGCAGGCTCTCTTTGAACGCAAAGTATTTTATCACACAAACGTTAATCTGCGCTCTACTCTTCATCAAGTAAACACAACTGCTGTTAATAAGAAGTCGCTAGACTCTACCAATAGCAAGCGAACTTCTGTTAACCCCGAGTTTTCATACGCTATAGACCACTGGAGAATCGACTTGGTCGACTTAAATTAAGATCTTAACTAGTACTTAACTTAAGATCTTAACTAGTACTTAACTAGTACTTAACTTAAGAACTTAACTAGTACTTAACATGACTTGCACTTAACTTGCACTTAACTTGCACTTAACTTGTTATAACTGACTTAACCAGTACTTAGCTTGTTATAACTGACTTAATCAGTACTTAACAACACATTAAAAAACTAATTTATTAAAAATGGGTCTACAGCAGGAGGTTGTACTTTTTTTTGCAGAAGCTGGTTCCTTTACTGTTTTTGTGGGGGTTTGTGACTTTGCTGCTAAGTATGGCTTTAGGCGCTTGTATGCTAAAAGCCCTCCACCAACAACAATACTCCCCAGCACATAATAATACATCTAAAAGTTTGATTGTGTTGTTGTTGGTGGTGGCGGTGCTGGTGCTGATGTTGTATTACTATCTAATAATTTTTGTTTTGCTGCTTGGTTTGCTTTTTGCAGTCTGTTCCATTCAGCTAGTTTACGACCGGCCTCAACACGGCCAGCACTTTTAGCTTTAGTAACACTACTCACTTGCGGGACACTCACTTGTGGATTCACTTGTGGGGCACTCGCCTGTAAATTCACTTGTGGAGAATTCACTTGTGGGGCACTCGCCTGTGGAGTCTTCTCCTGCTCGCTCATTTTTTTTAGTCTGATTAAAATTAATATGATTGAAATTAATATGATTGAAAGTAATTAATCCCATGATAAATGGACATAGCAACGTCCCAAATCTATAATACATGTCACATGCAAGAGATTCTAGGGACTTGGTTAAAACCGGATCTTGTGTTAAGTCATATTTTAAATCTTCTTCTGAATCAATCGGCGCTATCTTACCTACTAACTTAGCATATAAACTAATCATTGTCTGCCCCACCGATCTAACCATTTTTGATCCTAGCTGTGCTTCGTACCTAGCGTAATACTTCTCAACGTCTGATGTAGACAATTGCTGAATCTGTTCGATACTTAGTTCAACGCCTAAATACTGCCTGGTTTTCCCACATGCAGCCAGCGAGTATAATCTTTCTTTATGGCAGAGGTCTGCCGCCTCCTCACACTTTAATAGCTCGTCGCAATCCATTTTTAAACTCTTTTTAAAAAAAACAATAAAAATAATAAAACCATGAGTTTAACACTGGTTAATTATGCAGTGCCTATTGTTGGTGTTATAGTTTATTCAACCCTAGCAAAATGTTTGTTAAGAATAAAACCGCCCAACATGGGAAAGATAGAAGATTCGCCGAAACTAGTTACAACCTTATTTTTAGCTCTAGCAACAAAAGATTATCTGATTAAAAAGCACATAGACAGTCTTTCATATTATGATTATTTTAATTATTTTTTTAGTTAATAAAAAACATGAGCGAAAAAAAGATTATTAATACGATTTACCACTCTGCTGTAATCAGCGGCCTTAGTATAGGATATAGCACGTTTGCAAAAAACATGTTTAAAATGAGGCCGGCCGATCTAGGAAGGTTAGACATTGAGGATGTTGTTAAGGTTATAGCTGTAATAACGGCGGGGATTGCCTCAAAAGACTTTCTTGTTGCACAGGGGATTATCCCAGAAAACATCAATGCATAGAAAGATTAATGCATAGAAAGATTAATGCAGACTGATTTATAAAAAAAAGATTCATTCTAAAAAATATTGATTTATAAAAAAGATTCATTCATTTATA